>SNQJ01S0208523.1:0-16167 GCA_010110895.2 Picea sitchensis | reverse complement strand
GGACACACAAATGGATGAACAAGTAGATGAATTTCCCCTCTTTGATGAGACATATTATTCGACATGGAGAATAAAGATGAAAGGGTATTTGAAGGAAAAAGGAGCAAGTGTTTGTAATACAATTGTTGCTGGATCAGTTCCCTCAAAGAATCAATCAAAATTTGCAGCAAAGAAGAATAATACAGTAGCATTCAAGACCATCTTGAATGGACTCTCGGGTTCTATCAAAGAAAGAATATGAAAGTGTACCTATGCTAAGGACCTATGGATGAAGCTAGAAAAGGCATATCAAGACTCAGTCATCAATGAAGGTAAAGACTCTCCAAAATCTTCTGATTACAATACTCCAAAATCCAATGAAGTTCAAAGTTCTCCTACAAATGAAGAAGAATATATAGAAGTAGTTTGTGTAGAAACAAATAACAATTATCTTATAGATGAAGAGGAAGAATTTGAGAAGCCTAAAAGAAAAATTATAAATGATTTATAAGTTAGCTCGAAAGTTCCATATGGTTCACTATATTTTTAGTATCTTGAAAAATACACTAAGGAATCCCTAGAAAAGTACCAAAGGCTTACCATGGCACTAAAGAAAATGATAATGAAACAAGATGAAAGTGAAACTAAGAAAATAACACAATTATAAGAAAAAGAAGAAGAAATCATGAGACTAAATAATGAAATAATTAGTCAAGAAAAATAAAATAAGAAGGTATATGATGAGCTTAGCAAATGCCTTGAAGAGATTAGAGAAACAAGAGAAATAAATATCACTACGAGGACCCAACTTGAAGAATCCAAAAGGATAGAGGAATTATTGAAGACTCAAGTAAATAAAAAAGAAGAATCATGTCATAATTTGGAAGCAGAAGTTGTTGATCTCAGACGGAAAGAAGATAAGTAAAAAAGGTTCATGAACAACTCAACAATATTGGATGAAATATTGGATTGTTAAAGATCAACAAATGGAAAATATGGTCTTGGATACAAGAAGGAAGCAACACAATTTGAAGCTAGCACCTCTAAGAAGCATGATGCAGGTCCCTCATTTTCAAAAGGTGAAAGTAAAGCTGCAAGTCAAGCACCAACACAAAGCAAGAAAATATTCAAAATATCAGAGCAAGGAAGACACCAAGAAGAAGGTCCTACACCTCAAATCAAGTTCAGAAGAGAGACACCTTCAGGGTGGACACAAAAGAAAAGGTATGAAAATGTTTTCAATGGTCATTGTTTCTCATGTAATCAATATGGTCACAAAGCTTTGGATTGCAGACATTGTTCAAGGAGAGATGTTGGAAGATTCAATAACATCTTAATATGTTGTGGATGAAATCTTGTGGGACACATTGTTTCACATTGTCACACCATGAGATGTTACAGCTGCAGTGGATTTGGCCACAAATCCCAAGATTGTTGGAACACAAGGAGACAATCCATGAGGAGTGCTTCATACAATATGGCAAGAAGAGCACATGAAACTTGGAAGGAAGACAATGTTGAAAATATGGAAGCTCAGAGTACAAGATCTGAGAAGCTCGGAAACTCTCATAAGTGGATGAAGAGGATTGAACAATCAAACATGAAGGAATATGTAAATAACCAGGAAAAAAATACTTTTTCTAAGGCATATGCAGACTCCTGTGGGAGAAGTTGCATACATATGCAAGGTGACCTATGGCGCACAAATGTGGTAAAAGCCTCAAGAAGAGGGGTGTACAAACAATTTGCAGCATGGTTTGATTGTCTAACTTTGTTTATGTAGGGTCTCAGATGGTTTGGTTCAGGTTTTCATGATTATATGATTTTTTGATGAATGTATGGTGATAATATGTGGTTGAGTGTTGGAACATATGCTTGATGCCTATCTTGAATGCATGGTACTAACCCTAGAGTGTGGATTGAGGTATTTTCTGTTAAGGAATAGTGTTGGTTATGTTATGTATTTTCTCAGTGAGTTATGGCATGTTGTTTATGGGACATATCATGTTGATGTGATGATAATCTAGAGATATATCATTGATCTATTGAGGGACACTCTTGGTACATGTTTAAAGGAACTATTGGATACTTAGTACTTGTTATAGTGAATGGTTTTGAGGTAGATCTGTTATAGTACATGGCTGGTACATATGTGAGCTCCATTGACATATCTTGTGATGTTTTGTTAGGGGAATATCTTGATGCATGCATTTTTCATGTGGTTGTGCTACATATTGGGACATGTAGTTGATGAGTTGATGAGGTAGTGATGTTGTATCTTGATCTATAGGTGATGCATGATTGATATAGACTTGATACATTATTTGAGGCACTTGCTAGTAGTATCATTGACACATGGTTTATGGATGATGCGACATATGGATATATTGATTGTGGTACATATTATTGAGGTTTGGTGCATGGTTGATGCACTTGCTATGGTACCAGTGGTGATACATGTTTGGTGCATGGTTGATACACTTGTAGATGGAAGATGATTGTGGGTGATAGTACTTGGTTAAAGTACACCCTTGGTATTACTTGTTTATCATATCCTTTTGGTACATGATGCATGGGATGATATAGTTGAGATACTTGTTACAATGCTTGGTTGATACATTGATTGATGCTTGATGGTTGAGATACATTTCTTGGCATATGGTTTGTGGCACTTGGTTTATGATAGAGGCACATCATGAGTGATATGAAACTTGTTTGAGGCACATGGTTGGCATGTTGTATGGTTGATGATGTTATTGGTACATTGATAGAGGCACTTTTTTCTGATCCCGATATATGATTGGTACACACTTGACACATATTCTTGGCATATGATTGATGATGTGCATGGTTGGCACATGGCATGGCACCATATGTACATGGCTAATAATTTGTTCATGATTCATTATTGATTGTTAACATATCCTTTGCTTCATGGTTGATGAATGTGATAGTATGTATGAGATACACTTGATGTATGGTATGGCATGAGTTTAGATGATTGATGCATAGATAGGTCCAAGGATCATCATAGGAAGAGAAGATCGTTCTTGAGCAATTGATCTATGTTCTGGTTGAGCAACAACATTTGCAGATCGCTGTGATATAATATTGTTCATCTTGCAGAGATGATAGGGGGAGACATACCCACAGGGGGAGTTATTATTCTTCCCATGGATGGTTACATATGTATGATTCCAGGTGGAGAGATGATAAAGATGATTGGCAACCATGTTACCAGCATTGCATCAAAGTGATATCCTCTGTAAAAATGGGAGATATTCATCAGATGCATGGAGAGCAACCCATAGGACAATGCAGCTAGGAGGAGAAACCTCAAGGACAATTCAGTAAGGGGTAGCAACCCCAAAGATATATACCCTTTTCCATTGATGTCAAATGGGGAGAGATAGCCACATTGACGTGGAGAAATAAAAATTGATGAATAGTGATGACCACTTTGAGCATGAGCATTGCCATGTCTAAGTGTTGCCATCAATGATTGGTGTTGACATCAATGAATGGTATTTCCATCAATGCCAAAGGAGGATATTGTTGTATTATGTTTTCATTGATGTCAAAGGGTTGATGTCAAGTATTGTTATATTGATGAGCTTGTATCATTGATGTATTGATTGTTGGATTATGTTGTAATTGATGTAATTGATGTCAAGGGTTGATGTCAAGTAGTGTATAATGATGTGTTGATAGTAAAGGGAGTTGTACCATTGATGTCATGTCATGGTTGATAGGAAGTACCAAATGGATGAACTCCAAAGTGGTCCTCTTATGGAGTAAGCCCTCATGGGAAGATGCTTTGTGAAGTCTAAATGGTTAAGTGGTTGAGTAGTCCTAGCAGTGTGGTTAGGGAACCAAAGTTTAGTTGAGGAATAATGTAATGGAGATCAATGAATTTGTAGGTGAGACTATCATGGATGGATAATACATGTCATTCAATTTTTGGTGATATGTGGAATGTCACATAAATCCTCACGGTTAGAGATTTATGACCTTGTGGAGTTGGAGAACCCTCACGAGTTGTTTAGAATCCCCTAGAAGGTCAAAGAAGTCAAATTATTCTAGAATCTCCTAGAAGAAGTTTACTAGTCAAAGTGGGTGAGTTAGTCACAGGTTAAGTGGTTGCAACAAGAAAGAAATTAAAAAATAAATTAGTTGCAACTAGAAGTGGAGAGTTTACTATTTGTGGATAAGGTGGTTGCAAGTGGACAAAGTGGTTAGAAGTGGGTTAGCCCCAAAAGAAGTAAGTGGGTTAGAAGATAACCCCTAGAGGAAGCTACTTGGAGAGTAAAAATAAGAGAGAAAGGGTCTCTTATGAAATGAGTCTTTTGAGAATATTGAAGATCTATTTTTGGTGAAAGATTCATTGCAGGTACTCATGGACGCATCAAAAGTTCTGCAAATATGAGGTTGAAAGGAAGTTTGATGACGAAAGTTTCGGAGGTTCAAAAAACACTAGTTTTCTAAAGTTGTACGTGGGTTGTAGTGGGCCAGGGTGCATACATACACGGTTTGAAGAAGACCAGTGCATGTATATTTGAAAAATCCAAGAAAAGCTTGAGTAGATGTCGAGTGGTGTCTAATGATGTGTTGATAGTAAAGGGAGTTGTATCATTGATGTCATGTCATGGTTGATAGGAAGTACCAAATGGATGAACTCCAAAGTGGTCCCCTTATGGTGAAATCCATCATGGGAAGATGATTTGTGAAGTCCAAATGGTTAAGTGGTTGAGTAGTCATAGCAGTGTGGTTAGAGAGACCAAATTTAGTTAAGGAATAATGTAATGGCAATCAGTGAATTTGCAGGTGAAACTATCATGGATGGGTAGTACATGTAATTCCATTTTCGGTAATATGTGGAATGTCACATAAATCCTCACGATTAGAGAGTTATGACCTTGTGAAGTTGGAGAACCCTCATGAGTTGTCTAGAATCCCCTAGAAGGTCAAAGAAGTCAAATTATTCTAGAAGCTTCTAGAAGAAGTTACTAGTCAAAGTGAGTGAGTTAGTCATGGGTTAAGTGGTTGCAACAAGAAAATAATTAAAAATTAAATTAGTTGCAACTAGAAGTGGAGAGTTTACTATTTGTGGATAAGGTGGTTCGAAGTGGACAAAGTGGTTAAAAGTGGGTTAACCCCAAAAGAAGTAAGTGGGTTAGAAGATAACCCTTAGAGGAAGCTACTTGGAGAGTATAAATAAGAGAGAAAAGGTATCTTATGAAATGAGTCTTTTGAGAATATTGAAGATCTATTTTTGGTGAAAGATTCATTGCAGGTACTCATGGACACATAAGAAGTTCCAAAAATATGAGGTTGCAAGGAAGTTTGATGGTGAAAGTTTCGGTGGTTCAGAAAACCCTAGTTTTCTGAAGTTGTACACGGGTTGTAGCAGGATAGGGCATGTACATACATGGTCTGAAGAAGGTCAGAGAACATATATTTGAAAAATCCAAGAAAATCTTGAGTAGATGCTAGTGCCAGGTTCCTGAAGTCTGAAGCAAGTTCCCAGGATATCATTCTATAGGTTCAGATCTGCTACAGAAGTTCTGGTATGGTTATATGTTGACTTGATTCTTAGATTTACTTATGGTATGGTGAATGCTTGAAGAATTATTTGTATGGTTGTTGTGAGCTATGCATATGGTATATGTTGGCCGGTTGATTGAGTGAGCAACACTCTCATGTATGGTACAATTCTGATATGGTTCCTATAGATCATGCCCTTGAGCTACTTATACTTGGTTGAGGAATATGTATGATGATGTATGCATGGCAGAGGTTGGTTGTAGTGACTGGTTGGATGCAGTGACATGTTACAGGTGGATGTGACAGAGGCATGAAAGTTTCATAAGTGCATAAGATTGGATGCCCTAGTTTTTTGAAGGTGTACGTAGGCTGATAGAGGGAAGGACGCGTACATATGTGTGCTGGAGTATAGGAAGGTCACATACATATGCGAGTTGTAGTATAAACAGGTCGCGTACCTATTGGCAGATTGGTTTCTGTCTACAAGATGGGTCTTCTACTTGAGGGTTGGATTCCTCACATCTCGGTTGGTGCTGAGATATGACAACTAAGTCTTGTATTTAGAGTTGGTATTCTATTGGAGTTGTTTCTCTTTTCAGTTGATGCGCATAAAACCCTAAGATTTTAGTCTCCTGTAACACATAATACAAAAATATTACATGTATATCTGGTGTTCATTGTGTTCATTATGGTGATGGTTTAATGTTCTTTATTATTCATGAATGTTGTTGATACATGGAAGTAACTAAGTACAAATGAATAATATGTTTGAAGTGGTTTCTAACTAAAGTTTTGAAACAAGTGTAAAAATAGTCTCACATTGATTTACTCCCCCCTCTTAGTGTGGTTGGTGTGTCCAACATCCATTGGATTCATTTCATCTTTATTTTGATCTCCTTTAAATTTAAATATTGTCATTGATTCTTAACTGAGGTCTAACCACAATACTCAACTTCCAACCTCAATATATTAAGGATAATGATATCAATTAGTTATAATACTTGCTCCAATATAATATTCTATGTTTTCTCTTTCCAATGTTTTTTGAATCAACTCAATCAGACATCCGAATCAAAAGTTATGATTTTTTTAAGTGAACATACCTTTGAAACCCTGATTTGGAGTCTATCCTCCCGACCGACCTTCCTTCTCATGTATTTATGAAATTTTGACCCTTCTGAGTATGAAATTTCAGCATGTATTAATATGATGTGTCTTATATGCAATGCCATAGGCCTGACCAAATTTTTTTGTGCAAAATGAAATTTATGATAACTTTCCCAAACCTTTCTGATTTTTGGACTATTTTGGAGAGCAAACTTGTATAGAATGCCACAGTTCTAATATTTGATAAATGATTCTGAAACTTGTACCAAAAATACTATGAGCTGTCCTATTGAAAATTCAACTAGTCTCATAGAATTTGGATCCTTGCTGAAGAATATATGATTTTTTTACCTGGAACACGTGTTTGAGACTAGTTACAAGACTATTCAAAAACCCTATCTTCCACAGGGTATATATCCAAAAGTATAAATGCAAATAACCTGAAATTTTTACCACGGGTACCTCTCCATGTATTCTAAATAACCTCCAAGTTTTTCTTTATGAAGTGGCCCCTAAAAAAATGTTATAGAGAAAACTTCAAGATGACTTGCTTGTGGAAGAAAAACCCTAGGATCGATGCTTTGATACCAATTGTAATGATCCAAATGCTTAAATTATCATAACATAATAGAAGTACACACCATGTACATAATGTGAGTGTGGAGTACAACTCCAAGATAAACAAGTTATACAATAACTCCTTAAACAATACGAGAAACACCTCCACATAACCACATACATTCATACAACACAATTCACATCATATCGATAATGAATACATGATCTCTATATATACCTATTGACACCTACACATGAGGCCCCTTTACTATTAGGCCGACCCTATTACATATACATTTACACATTACATGTACATTTATCGCCATATATGCACCCCCCCTGGGGGGGTGTCATATAATATACATTTAACCCTATATATGACCCCCTTGGGTCATAACATAAAGTATTAAAGTGACTTTATTATGTAGTAAGCAATATATACTAACACCCCCTCTTAAGGATTACAATACTGAAAGAAAAATATACTAATTGAATACAAAAAACATTAGAACCAAACATTATTTAGAATATTCTTATTTGAAAATAGTTCTTGGACCACGTAGAGCTCCATGAAGCTATCTTGTATACCTCGTAAAGGTGTATCTCCCTAGCTCTCAAATTCCACCTCCTTGAAGTCCTAAATTATGAGTCTCCTAAATTATTGGACAACCATCCATGTTGAGCTACATCAATAGTGCTCCATCAAGTTCTCTCATGACCCTCTTAAGGGTACAATTCCAAAGACTCATGAACTACCAAATTATATGGGAAACCATCCATGATAAGCTATATCTACACTAGATCCATTCTTGTGTTCAAAGTACAAGATTATTAAAATACATATAATTCCCTTTCTTTTGTAATATCATCACCACTATCAGTATCTAGTGGATATTCAACAATGACTACATTTTCTACATGTGGTTTGTCTTTAAGATTTCCCTTGAGAACATCATTATCTTGAAATCTATAGTTCCAAGTTGTGTGACCCATTTTATTGGAATAGTAACATTCCATATCCCCCTTTTATTTAGATGATATCCTATGGTTGTTTCTTGATTATAATTCCATCTCCTATTGAGCAACCAATTTTTCCAGATCTACAAATATGGGAATCAATATATAGGTAAGAACAAACTTAGTTTTCTCCAAAATCATCTGAATTGATCATTGATTCAAATGAACCAAAACCGTTTTGTCTCTTTGATGTGTCATGTTGGCAATCCCTTGATCTGTCTCTACCAACAATAGTCCCGTGGTATTCATGCTGACATAGAATCTATGACACCTAAACTATTGAAGTTGCAAGAGTGGAAACCTTGTCTTTCAAAGGCTTGAAACTCTTGATATGACTTCATTTTTTGATATGATATTACAAAATGAGCCAGATCACTAAACACAGAAAGCCTAGACAAGTTTAAGTGACATAACTAATCTCAAAGGAATATACTCACAATAACACAATATAATATTATCAATGAATAATTGGTGCATTTATTACAATGGAGTTTACCTCCTTATATATCATTGTTCACTAAGAAAATTATTTCCACTTATGAGTGTGGTATATATCGCTTTACATGAAAAAGTGAACATTGGCATATTCTAAAGGCATAAAGTGATTTTATTATGTATTAATCCTTATATCCTAACATATTTTGGTCTTATGCACACAACCTTTTTAGAACCACACATTTTTTATGAAGATTTGAAAAGGTGTCCTCTGACCATGCCCATTTTCTTATTTCTTAGAATTAGAAATTAGTGAGATGAAAATTAGCTAGGTTTATTTGTTACAGGTATGTGATTTTATAGAATGAGAAGAGTTATAATTGATAAATCTTATCATAGGACCTATTTTCCTACCATGTTTATGTGTTTTGAATTTCTCACATTGAGTAATTGTTTTCTGAATTGTAATATCACAATTCCATAAAAAAGGACCTATAAAGATTCATAAGAATTACTAAATGAAAATGATATATCACATGATTTTAATGATTTACCCCTTGTAGAATCTAAAGTGGGTTCAAATCTTGATACTTAGGATCCATATGAGTATGAAGTAAGCGATGATAGTTGATGCTAGATGTTATTGGAAGAGTTAAGGTGTTTGATCAATTATTTAACAATGGCTAAAATATTTTGGTCAAGAATGGGTACATCATTTGTTGAGACCAAGAAAAGAGATAACTTAGAATATTTTAATTCACTTGAATCATTATCAATCCCTATTGCCAATAGGTTGAGTTCTTATAGGATTACATATTCCTCATGTAATTCGCTTTTCCCAATGATAAAACATAATAATTTTTTTATCTAGTCCCTTTAACTCCCCTCTCTCGTGGAATCATAGTCCCTTATAAATTTGTCCTTATCCCTCTACAATCAATGATGTATTTTATTATTAATATAAACAAACTATTACATTGTTAGGAACTTCAGACTTTCATCATGTAAAAACATACATTAATGATCCAGGGATCAAAATGGGGTATTACTTTCTCCTCCCCCTTATTTTGGCACCATCCTCAATGCACATCACCATGCATGTGTACATATAGACAATTTTTTCATCACAAATACAAAAATAATTGTGGGTATGCCTCTTGCATTGCATCTTGTAAGATCCCATGTTGATTCTTCAAGGTTGTAGCATGTCCACTATACCTTTACTTTCCCTATGGATTTGTTCCAGAGCACAATGACCTTCCTATCCGGTATACATACTAACTATACCTATAAGTCTCCTTCTAGCTCCACCCGAATCAAATTCCAATCATTGACATGGTTAGGATCATGTACATAATTTTTCAACACAGATAAATGAAATACATTATGCACATTCATGGAAGTAGGAAATGCAAACATGTATGAAACTGGTCTCATCCTGTCCAATATTTCAAATGGACCACATAATCTAGTTGCCAACTTAGTACACATTCCTAGCTTGAATGAGATTTTCTTTGACTACACTTTAAAAAATATATGCTCTCCCACTTTAAATTATCTATCTATCTTGTTCTTATCTGCATAAATATTCTTCTTATCCCATGTTTCCTTCAAATTATGCTTAATTTTAACCATATGCTCTTTCATCTCTTTTTTTTTTTTTTCTTTGCTAGAGTGTCCATGACTTTCAGAATTAGCTTTTGGCTAAGAAACCACGACCTAGGTTCATCTAATCCATCAAAATAATCTGGGGATCGCGCCCAGCTTGGGCCACACCAATCCTTAGTTGGATGAATTTTTTAGGTGTCTCCTCTCGACTACAACAAATTTTGAACCTAGGTTTCCCTACAAACAAAACCATTCAAAACCAATCATGTTAGCAGGATTTTACTGCTCTTCCATATCCTTGAGAAATTCTAGCCCAAGTATTACTCTATCTATTGGGCTATCCCAACTCACTGGAGTATTGTATTTTCTACCATAGAGAGCTTCAAATGGTTTCATTTTTAATGAAGCTTCATACCCATTGTTATAAGAAAACTCAAGAAAATGAAAATAATCCTCCCACTTGGATGGTTCATCCATCACATACATTCTTAACATGTATTCAATCACTTGGTTGACTCTCCTCATCTTTGGATGATATGTTGTGCTAAAATTCAGATTTGTACCAAATCCTTTTAATAATCCTCTCCAAAAGTTTGAAGTGAACTTTGAATTTCTATCTGAAACAATTGTCTTAGGTACTCCATGCAACCTAACAATTTCCTTCATGTATGTCTCTGCAATATTGGCTACCTTATGAGTCATATTGACTAGAATAAAATGTGCATCCTTTGTGATCTTGTCCACCACTACCATTATTGAATAATGTTTCGTTGTTATCATGGGAAACTTAGCAATAAAATCAATGGTTACACTTCCCATTTCCACTCTAGAATTGGAAATGGTTGTATCAAGCTTGTTGGGTGTATATGGCCATGCTTCATTCTCTCACATTCCATGCACCTAGCTATGTAATCAACCACATCCTTTTTCATTATTGACCAAACGTATTGTATTCTGATTTTCTGCAATAGTTTTTCGGTAACCAAGATGTTTGGCATATGGAACATTATGCATTTATTTTAACACCAACTTCCTTAACTCCCGAGAATTAGGAACACAAACTCTACTTTTTTGCATCAATATTCCATCTTATCCTAACTTTTACTCTTTACATTTCTGTTGTACATCCTACTACTATAAGATTTATTTTCCCTACAGATAAAGATGGTTTGTAACAACAACCTCTAATTTTTTTCTCTTTAAATTTGGTGTATGCACACTGATGGATGTAACATGAATGATATGCACCCTCCTGCTGATTCCATCAACAAATTTATTTTCTTTTACTTTAATATGATTGATGTCAAAATCACACTCACTTAAAAATTCCATCCATCTTCTCTACCTAACATTTAAATTTGCTTGTTGAAACAGATATTTTAGACCACTATGGTGTGTCCTTAGTTCAAATTTATTTCCCATCAAATAATTCCTCCACATTTTCAATGCATGTACTATGGTTGGAAGCTCCAAATCATGTGTGGCATAGCTCCTCTTATGTTCTTTAATATTTTGGACTCATAAGTAATGACATGTCCATTCTGAGTAAGGAATCCACAAAGTCCTTCCTTCCATGCATCTGTGCATACCACATGATTTTTATTTGGATATACAATCTTGAAAATAGGTGCAATGGCGAGTAGCTCCTTCAATAGATGAAATATTTATTCTCACCTTGCTATCCATTCAAACTTAGTTCCCGTTTGCTATAAGGAGGTGATGGGATGAACAATCCTTGGGAAACTTGCTATAAACCTCTTGTAGTATCTAGCTAATCTTGTAAAATATATGACTTATAAAACATTCCTTGGTGCTAGAAATCCCCTAATGGCTTCAATATTCTCTAAATTCACTACTATTTCTTCCTTTGAAATGATGTGCCCCAAATAATGGATCCGCTCTTGATAAAAATAACACATACTCATCTTGGCATATATTTGATGCTCCCTTAAAACTTGTAGCACCAATCTCAAATGATGTTCATGTTCTTCCTTTGACTTGGAATAGATAAGTATGTCATCTAAGAATACAATGAAAAAAGTATCCATGTATTTTATGAATATTCCATTCATTAAGTATATAAAGACAACTGGGGCATTGGTCAATCCAAATGGCACCACTACAAATTCATAATGCCCATACCTCGTTCTAAAATTTATTTTACTGATGTCTTCCTCCTTGATTCTAACTTGATGATATCATGATCTTAGGTCTATCTTTGAAAATATCTTTTCTCCTCTTATCTTATCAAAGAGTTCATCAATTCTTGGTAGAGGGAATTTATACTTCACAATGGATTTATTCAAATGTCTAAAGTCCATACAGAGCCTCAATGTTCCATCCTTCTTTTTCACAAAGAGTACTGGTGCTCCCCAAGGTGATACACTTGGGAATATGTACCCTTTATTCAACAATTATTCTAGCTTCACTTGTAATTATCTTAATTCTAGTGTGCTCATTTTATAAGGAGTCTTTGAGACTAGGTCAGTTCCAGGAACTAATTCAATAGAGAATTATATCTCCCTCTTTGGTGGAAAACTTGGTATGTCTTCAAATACATCCTCAAACTCCTACAATACTATAAAATCCTTAAGTCTTGGCCCTTTTCTCTTTCTAGATCTTCCACATGATATGCATACAATTGGCATCCCTTCTTGAAACAACTATTTAGCTATAAGGCTGAAATCTCCCTTATGGAAATGGGTCTTGGAATTTCTTGTGCAGCGCTATGCTTTCCTTCTTCATCCAGACATGTAAAGGTCTTGTTATGGAAATCTATGATAGAATGATGCTTTTCCAACCAATCCATTCCAATTAGGATATCATAATATGCCAATGCTATGATATTCAAATCAACATTTGTATTCACTCCATTTAAATCTATTGGACAACCTCTAACAATCTCATTGATTCTTCTTTTGGTCTTGGTGGTTGGTCAAACCAACCATGATATTTCAAGCTTACTTTTATTTAAATGAAATATTTCCACTATTTTAGGATCAATGTAAATGTGGCTTGCTCCTGAATTGATAAAAATAGAAACATGTTGATTTTTAATCTTAACTTACACCCCAATCATATGGGATTAATGTTATGCTTGTCAATTCTCCAGGGCTACATATATCCTTAGAATATTTTTTCCCATATATTCCACTATGGTATCATCCTTAATGTTGTGCAATTTCCTCATTTTGTCATCTCTATGAGGGAAATATTAATACATGGGATCTTCTTTACAACCCCAACCTTTGATTGGTGGTCTTCCTCTTTTCCCCAAGGAATCTGCCAATTCAGATTAAAATTGAGTAGGATAATTTTGTTGATATCTTTAAAGAATTTTTCTCTTGAAAGGAGGTTTGAATCCCTTTCTTCTTTGATCTAATTTCCCCTTCATATTATCCTTCCAAGATTTTTGAAAAGTCTCTTTTCCTTTACTTTTCTCATACATGTACTTGGGCTTTTAATGGTCTCTACCAAAGTCTTGGATTCATCAAATTGAATTTTTTCTTTGTAAAAATATGGTATTGCACTTAAGAACCTTTTAATTTTCACCTTATCCTCCTTGATAAATCCCACATACCTTAACAACTCCAAGAACTTATTTTCATATTCCTCCCTATTCATGTTTCCCAACTTTAGTTCAAATAAATCATGTATCTTCTTGTCATAGTAGTGCTTTGAGAGATACTACCGCTGAAAATATTTATTAAATTGCTTCCAAGAAATACTTTTCTCATAAATGTTCTCGACTTGCTTCAGTTGGTTCCACTACATAGAGGCTTTTCCTTGTAGATGATATATGAAAATCCCTACTTCTAGATTAGATGAACATCTATGCAATTCAAAATATTTATTGATTCCAAGCAACCAAGTTTCAATATCATCTCCCCTTTTGTTTTCACCATCAAAGGTTGGTGGCTTAAGCTTCCTAAGCTCACCTTGAAAGTTGTCCAATTCATATCTTATTCTTTGATGCCTAACAAGTGACAATTCTTGGTTTATTATAGATTCTTCAGATGCATAAAACCTCCCATCTGAAAGATTAGGTGAGAAGTGATGTATTTGAGTTATACTTGCACTTATGGAGTTCTTGGATCCTCTATATTTATCCTTCCTTACACAAGGTATTCCTTCTTCCTCATGTCTTGAGCTTGATCCATTCTTCATTTATATTTGCAATTGATTTAGAATTTGAAGCAACTAATTGTTTATTTGATTTTACTCCTCTTATGATCTTAGTATCTTCTCATTATCATCTCTATAACTCTACACTTCCATCTTCAAACTCCTCTTAGTCTGTACCAGTTCTGCTAGCTCCACTTCGCTTCTATGTTTATTAGACCATGTTTCCTTATTTCCTAAGTTGACGTTTAGGCCATTAGCTTCCCTTTCATGGTTGTAATCTATTTGTGCATATTCCATGTCTCTAATATGAAATCTAATCTTGGCTTGATCTACTTATACCCCTAATTTTGAAAAATGTGTAAGCAACCATTCTTGTTAGAAATATTATGCTTATTGTAAAAAATTTCATTAATTAGGCTATAGGTCATTCTTCATCTCAATTCATGAAGAGTATAAATACACTAACATAGATTCCGATCCTTTGAAACATTCTCCTCTTAATAGTATTTTTTATGACTACACTTATGTCTCATTCTTCGTTTTGAGCCAACAATTACATCCTTCCCGAGTTTTCCATTTCTACTACATTGTGCTCCTTTTTACTATGAAATTATTCTTAGAGGCTAATTTCTGCCACATGTAGAAGAAAATATATTAGGAACCAAGAAAATTTTGATATCTATCTCACATGGTATTATTTATTGTGAGTACACAACAACTTTCATATTGTAAATATGGTGCTCCGGTCAAATTCTATATTAATATGGAAATGTCAACTTTTTTGCATTGTCTCTAGACTTGGAATTTTTAGCAAAATTGGATATCTCCCAAACTAATCATATTTGGAAAAGATTTACTAATGAAATGTTGTATGAATTGATGAGTAAATAAAATTTTGAGTAAATAATTTTTTCTAGTATTGTTATTTGGGGTCCATTTTCCTCTAAAAATCTGAAAAATCTCCAAAACATGGCCTAAAATAGTGGTTTTTGTCCCTTTTTTGTGTCTCCATTCCAAAATCCTTGGAATTTGGACAACTGCTCCACTGGGTATTTTTATGTTTGATTCTTGGAACTATTATAAAAATTTCATCAATAAAAGGATCTTTGTCAAAGAGTACCACCCAATTCTTTAAAAACCATTAATTTGCATTTTCTGGAAATTTGAAGTAGAACTAGTTAGTGGCCCTCATTGACACTTCTATAGATATCCTTACAATGGAGATATCCAATAAGTTTCATTTGATTTTGATTCTTTATTCTCATGTTATGGTCAATTATGTTTTTGGCTCCATACTTTTTTTTGTAAAACCATCATTTTGTTGATGTGGCATGGCACTAATGTCCACTTTCCATCTCCTAATATGACTGTGTCACCATACTCATCGGTGAGTTGAAGAATTATTCCATCGGAAATCCATGGAATTCTCCTTCCATCGATGATCATAAAAAAAAATTATGTCGGTGGAATTCAAAAAACTTTCATCGATGCTCATAAAAAAACTTCCATTGTTGGACTTAAAAACTATTTTGGTCTATATTTTGTTCCATATTTTCCATATTTTTTTCCACTTGTCTTTGTGTGATTATGAAATTAACTGTTTTCACTAACCTATCACTCAATTTGTTAAATTGATTCTCCAATTTGGATAGCTGGTGTTAAGGTCCTAACCCGCACATAGGTAGATCAATGTATTCGGATGTAATAAAGGTCAATATTAATAAGACCTTTCAATAAAATAGAATAAGGCGGATGTAAGAAGACCTAATAGAAGCTTCCGCTTCTAGAAGGATC
>SNQJ01S0208522.1:0-16167 GCA_010110895.2 Picea sitchensis | reverse complement strand
ACAATTCTCATCCTTAAAGAAGATAAGATGGTATGAAAAGCAGAGAAAATGTCATATTTTTTAGGCTTCTGCAGTGCATGTCAATTTTTCTTAAGTTAAACAAAAAGGGGACACAAAAGTTTGCTTTCAATAGATTATAAAAAGTTGAGACCAAACTTCTCATTTGGACCGAAGGGAGCTAGAAAATTTTGGATCTCGTATGAAAATTTATCCAAACATATCCAAACTTTTTTACACTATAGAGAGAAAGACAATCAAGATAGAAATAAATTATACTAATGTCCATGGATGACTAAAGCTCACCAGAACAAAGAGTTACAGAGTATGCTACATATAGTGAAGTGGAATTTAAAGGTATGGATATCTTACTATTAGACTAGCCAAAATTACGCTTGAAATAGGCCTTGCTTGCATCTAGAAACTTTGAAACCTCTTTACTTCCTTCAAAGGCTCTGCAAAAATATCCATCCAGCTCTGGGATTATCTCCCCAAGATTTTTATGCCTTTTGGAAATTACCTTTGCTAAATCCGAATTTCATGTCCAGTGAGTGCATGCACAAGGGTCGCAGAACTACAATGGATGAAGTATTTTGAAACCCTCAATATCTACAGAGATGTTGGCGAACCACCAAAGAAATACTCGTGTTAATTATCTTATCTTATCTACTACAACCTCTGGGATTATCTCCCCAATATTTTTATGCCTTTTGGAAATTACCTTTGCTTAATCTGAATTTCATGTCCAATGAGTGCATGCACAAGGGTCGCAGAACTACAATGGATGAAGTATTTTGAAACCCTCAATATCTACAGAGATGTTGGCGAGCCACCAAAGAAATACTCTTGTTAATTATCTTATCTTATCTACTACAACAATGGGAAGGTTGAGCTACACACTCATATAAAAGTAAAGCTTGAGTTACAAGTAGTGACCAAAATAAATGTATGTGTCGCAACTCTATAACAATTCCATTTAACCGTGTTACAAGTAGTGACCAAAAAATATGTATGTGTCACAACTCTATAACAATTCCATTTAACTGTGTTACATGACCAATTGGTCAAGGTTAAGCAACTCTGAAATCTAATGGAAGACTTCTAAGAGACATTTGATGCATATATTAAAGGATTTTTTTGTTCTTACCTTCTGAACAAACTCAACACATACTAAAACCAAGCATTAATCCCACCAAGCAACCTCATTAGAAATTGCATACAAGAACCACCGATGAAGGATAGAAGTTTTATCTGTTCATTGAGTCAATACTAAACATTGATCTTAAATTGTTAGCAAACATTTACCATTGCAATACAACACAGAGGTGCCAAATCTTAGAAAATATATCGATGGCATTCTCAAATGTCCATAAGGACCTTGATTGTGTTATATCATACTAACCAATTCACTTTCCTCCAAATCTGATAAAGACCTTGATTGTGTTATATCATACTAACCAATTCACTTTCCTCCAAAATCTGATAAAGACCTTGATTGTGTTATATTATCGTAACCAACTCACTTTCCTCCAAAATCTGATAAAGATCTTGATTGTGTTATGTTAACCTAACCAATTCACTTTCCTCCAAAACCTGATAAAGACTTGATTGTGTTATATCATCCTTCAGTCAATTTTACTTTCTCCAAAATCTGATAAATCCTTATAAGTCTCCACACAGAAAAATACTAAATGTACATGCATGGTGTAACAACATTTAACTCAAATAAGGCCTTGAACACAAAACAATGAAATTTAAAATGAATTATAGCAACAACAATCATAATAAATAGCTAAAGAAAATACAAAAGAGCTAGAAAGCATAATAATGTCAAGTAGAACACAATGCAATTCCAATATTTTGCATTTTTCGACTTTATTGGGTAACAATGTGTGCAGATAGTAATATACAAAATGCAATTTTGATATCTTGCATTTTTCCAACTGCTTTCCAACTTCAATAAGGGAAAGATATGTATAGATAGACGAACAAACCATCAAATGCTGTAGAAAGAATGATATTAGTATTTGATGGGCACCATATCAGGTGCAGCTTCAGCTGGCACAAACAATGGAGTCATTTCACGTTCAGATATATTTTAGTCTTCAGCTTACATAAGTCAGTGGATGGATCAATCAACTAATGCTATTAGTCACTCTTCCAGCATCAACATCTTTTGGGCCGCGAGATCAATAATTAATGATCACTGTCAGTCAGTAACAGTCAGCAATGGTATGCTTTCAAAATGCTGTAAATAAGCTGCTTTTTATGTTAGACGGGAATTGCAGTGGAATAGGGCATGCAAGAACACAGTCTGCTCCTAATGGCATGCTTTCAAAATTCTGTACACAAGCTGCTTTTTAAGTTAGATGGGAATTGCAGTGGAGTATGGCATGCAGGAACACACAGTCTGCTCTTTTCTGGCTCAGATAATCTTGTCTGTGAAATAGCAGCTGCAAGAGCATCTACAAGGTCATATTTCCCTGCTGCTTGATATCAAGCTCTGCTTGTTTTGGATGAGGCAGACTCTGCAAACGCCCATAGAAAGATTCATCTTCTCCATACTCTGTTGGAACTGAATTAGTGAACTGTGCTCTTCTCCCTTTTACATGGAGATAATGGAAGTGGGCATTCTTCCAACCAGTCACCCTTCACAGCCAGGATACGAATTTTTTTTTTTTGACATGCTCGCTGGAACCTTCTTACATTAGATTCTATGTAAACTTATCCACGGGTGTATCTGCAGCCGCAGAAGAAAATACGGTCAGAAGATTCATATATGTATAATTGCATTTTTTAAGAGAAAATAAAGATAACACATATACAAAATATTTAATGCTTAGCAGTGCAACAATTTTACTCACTCAATACTTCCTTTCTGTGGAGAAAGTCTCTTTTCCACATCCCTTGAAAGCATCCTTGACAGCAAATCCTTTTCTGGCCCTGATATGGACTGCCAGTTTTCGGAATGAAAATCCAACTGTACTAGTTTTATTGCCTCAAATATGGCTTTGACAGATTCTCCACGAAACCGTAATAAAACCTATCAAGAGAGCATGTAGGAGGACACCAGCCCCCAAACATCAAACTTTTCTGAATATGTCCCTGCCAAAACTTCAGGGGCAATATACGAAGGGCTTCCTACCACACCAGATAAGGATTGACCTGTTTGAATGCAAAAAAGTACTGTTAATCAAATACACAAGAAAAAAACTCCTGAATTATTTATAATGATGATAATGCCCTTGTGTAGATGTTTAGCGAGAAGAATCAAAGTTGATTACAATGTTCACCAATAAATACCTTTTGCAAACCGCGTTGACAAGCCAAAATCAGCTAGCTTCAGTTGTCCAGAACTGGTTCGTAGAACATTCTCAGGTTTTATATCCCGATGGACAACGCCCAACTCATGGCAGTATTTAATGAACCATTTTTAATTCCTTGATCAAGTTTGCTGCCTAGATATCTCGTCGATCAGGCGTCCGCCAGAGCATAACTCCATCACAAGATGCAAAGATTCTGCATCTTCATACACGGCTTGGAGTGTGACCACACCAGGATGGCCTGAAAGATGCTGCATAGTCTCAACTTCCTTATAGACATTTCTTCAGTCTTTCTGGGCAGAGTCTTGCTGGCCAGATTTTCCCCAGTAGCTTTCTTCTTGCATATTCTCACCAGACCAAATTTTCCTCGTCCCAATTCGAGGCCCAAATCATAATATTTTTCAAGCTTTCGCTTCCTACCCGTCCGGGTAGAAGCATGAATACAAGCGACCTTTCTCTTGAATCCTCTTTCCGGTGAATTAGGTAAACAACCCCTTCTTGGAGGAGGAGCGATGGAAGCCGCTGTAGGATGCAAATGTAAGGAAGCCGATTCTTCATCCCTCCCCTTTTCCTTCATCCACGTCCTCGACTGTTGGAAATAAAGGTGCGAGGCCAATGGTGTGGATGACGCACCATCATTGCATAGACGAGCTGAGTGTTCAAAATTGGAACGGTCTACTGCTGCTCCTTCTTTCCGCTTTCTTGGTGATGGATCCATATGAATTATGGACTCTGCAATAAAAGCTTAACCAAAGGATCTCGGGCTGCTCAACCAGACCAGAAGCAAAGAATGTCGATGGAAAAGAGGAGCTTAGACTGCCTTAATCCAATTAATTGTTGGGAAACAATACAATCTGCATATACAAGCAAATAACCTGTAAATAAAAGCCAAACCACCTATTCATACCATCTAAAAGCAGCTTCTTCAGAACACAAGCACCACATAATAAAGAGTCTTAACTACCTATAATATGCCAATAACTACCTATAATATGCCAATACAGGACAATCTCATGATACTGTTTTGTATGTAAATCATAGACATTATAATAGACTAACGAATCTAAATTATTACTCATCGGAACTTTGTGTTTACATTCAGTTTCAACGGCTGTCATTCTTACAATGTTAACATGAAGAAAGGTGGCACGAACTTAAGTTTCCTAACTTTGGCCCAATTTTTTCCTCAAAACAAAACATGCACAGTTGATCACCTTAAACCCCGCGTTAATTTTGCAAAAAAGTGACTTGCAAATATCAAATACAAAGCTTTAGAAGATTTTTCGAAACCCTATTTCAAATTAGTGGAACATATAAATACAAATTTCAGATAAAACCAATCCGCAAGATTTTTGGTACCATCTTTTTTGAATCCCATTCTTCACCTCTTTATGACTTCAAAAATTTTTAATCCTCCTTCCCCACAAAAACATGAGAAAGAAAATACCCAAAACAAAACCTGATAATTAAAGAAAAAGTTATATACCTCTGAAATTTCAGTCCAAACGCCTGAACTACCTCAAGAATAAGAGAGAGGAAATCTGAAGTTCACATCCAGTGAGAAAGAGAGGAAATCTGAAGTTCACGTCCAGTGAGTGGGAATTGCAGTGGAGAAGGGCATGCTTTCAAAATGCTGTACAGAAGCTGTTTTTTATGTTAGATGGGAATTGCAGTGGAGTAGGGCATGCAGGAACACACAGTCTGCTCCTTTGGGGCTCAGATAACCTTATCTGTGAAACAGCAGCAGCAAGAGCATCTACAAGGTCATATTTCCCTTACAAGGTCATATTTCCCTGCTCGGATATGAAGCTCTGGTTGTTTTGGATGAGGCATACTCTGCAAACGCCCATAGAAAGATTCATCTTCTCCATACTCTGTTTGAGCTGAATTAGTGAACTGTGCTCTTCTCCCTTTACATGGAGATAATGGAGGGCATTCTTCCAACCAGTCACCCTTCACAGCCAGATACGCTTTTTTCTTTTTGGCATGCTCGTTGAAACCTTTACATTAGATTCTGTGTAAAACTTGATCCACGGGTGGCCTGCAGCCGCAGAAGAAAACACGGTCAGAAGATTCATATATGTAGAATTGCATCTTAAGAGAAAATAAAGATAACACATATACAAAATATTTAAT
Source organism: Picea sitchensis (assembly GCA_010110895.2). Classification (NCBI taxonomy): domain Eukaryota; kingdom Viridiplantae; phylum Streptophyta; class Pinopsida; order Pinales; family Pinaceae; genus Picea; species Picea sitchensis. The sequence goes on along the minus strand of SNQJ01S0208522.1, from coordinate 10,711 downwards.
GCTTAGTAGTGCAACAATTTTACTCACTCAATACTTCCTGTGGAGAAAGTCTCTTTTCCACATCCCTTGAAAGCATCCTTGACAGCAAATCCTTTGCTAGCACTGATATGGACTGCCAGTTTTCGGAATGAAAATCCAACTGTACTAGTTTTATTGCCTCAAATATGGCTTTTACAGATTCTCCACGAAACGGTAATATGCCTATCAAGAAAGCATGTAGGAGGACACCAACCCCCCAAACATCAACCTTTTCTGAATATGTCCCTGCCAAAACTTCAGGGGCAATATACGAAGGGCTTCCTACCACACCAGATAAGGATTGACCTGTTTGAATGCAAAAAGTACTGTTAATCAAATACACAAGAAAAAACTCCTGAATTATTTATAATGATGATAATGCCCTTGTGTAGATGTTTAGCGAGAAGAATCAAAGTTGATTACAATGTTCACCAATAAATACCTTTGGCAAACTGCGTGGACAAGCCAAAATCAGCTAGCTTCAGTTGTCCAGAACTGGTTCGGAGAACATTCTCAGGTTTTATATCCCGATGGACAACGCCCAACTCATGGCAATATTTAATGACCATTAATTCCTTGATCAAGTTTGCAGCCTGATGCTCAGAGTAGCATCCATTCCTAGACATCTCGTCGATCAGGCGTCCGCCAGAGCATAACTCTATCACAAGATGCAAAGATTCTGCATCTTCATACACGGCTTGGAGTGTGACAACACCAGGATGGCCTGAAAGATGCTGCATAATCTCAACTTCCTTATAGACATTTTCTTCAGTCTTTCTGGACAGAGTCTTGCAGGCCAGATTTTCACCAGTAGCTTTCTTCTTGCATATTCTCACCAAATTTTCCTCGTCCCAATTCGAGGCCCAAATCATAATATTTTTCAAGCTTTCGCTTCCTACCAGTCTGGGTAGAAGCATGAATACAACCGACCTTTCTCTTGAATCCTCTTTCCGGTGAATTAGGTAAACAACCCCTTCTTGAAGGAGGAGCAATGGAAGCCGCTGTAGGATGCAAATCTAAGGAAGTCGATTCTTCATCCCTCCTCTTTTCCTTCGTCCGCTTCCTCTGCTGTTGGAAATAAAGGTGCGAGGCCAATGGTGTGGATGACGCACCATCATTGCATTGACGAGCTGAGTGTTCAAAATTGGCACGGTCTTAACTACCTATAATATGCCAATACATGACAAACTCATGATATTGTTTTCTATGTAATCATAGACATTATAATAGACTAACGAATCTAAATTATTTCTCATCCGAACTTTCACTGTTTACATTCAGCTTCAACGGCTGTCATTCTTACAATGTTAGCAGGAGAAAGGTGGCAATCGAATTTTTCCTCAAACACACAACATGCGCACACAGTTGATCACCTTAACCCAGCGTTAATTTTGCAAAATGTGACTTGCAAATGTCAATTTACAAAGATTTAAAAGATTTTTTTCAAAACCCTATTTCAAATTAGTCAACATCAAATTCAAAGATTTAAAAAAGATTTTTTCTAAAACCCTACTCAAATTAGTGGAACATACAAATACCATTGTCAAATTTTAGATAAAACCAATCTAAAAGATTTTCGGTACCATCTTTTCGAATCCCATTCCTCCTTCCCACAAAAACATGAGAAGAAAAATACTCAAAGAAAAAAGTTATATACCTCTGAAATTTCTGTCCAAACGACTGAATATGAGAGAGGAAATCTGAAGTTCACACATGGGTGGCAGACCTACAATGGCCGAACGAATTTGAAACCCTCTATATTTACAAAGATGAGCACTCGTCAAGAAATACTCATTCCTTTCGACTCTGAACAGCGCTACCAGTACAAGCTGAAAACCGTGGAGAAATTCAATAAAAGGTCGTGGCGAATTAAGAATATGTAAGAAAATGCAAAGCCCGGGAGCCTCCGCAGCGAAAAATACAGAACGAAAGAAACCTGCCACGTTTGTCGGTTCTTAAGACATTTTGGTCACATTAGACATTGTGGGTTCGTGACCAATTTAATTGGCGGCAGAAATAATACATAAATTATAAATGGATAAATTATTTACATTAAAGAATGGAAAGTAATTATTTATTAACATAAATAATTTGTAAATTATGAAATGGATAAATTATTTACAATTAAAAAATGGATACTAAAGTTATTAATATAAATAATATATAAATTATGCAAAGGCTAAATTATTTACAATAAACAATGAAGATTAAGATTATTAATCAATGTTATCTTTAAAATGATGGGAAATAGTAAATATAGCATATGAAATTAATAATCAAATATGATAAACAATAGTGAGGTTGCATTTAATATTTTAAAGTAAGGTTGCATTTAATATTTTAGAGTAAGGCAAAAGGGATTACATAATGAAGTTATAAAAGGCATATTAAACAACAATGCTACAACATTTAATTGTGTTTAGTCTAAGTGATACTATCTTTGAAACGAGGAGAATTATAGTTATTCTCTAAAAAAAACAAGACTACAAGATAGCATATATCTACCTTTCACTATGTAGTTATTAGGTATTGTAAATGGCTAAATGACAAAGACATTAAAGCAAGCAAGCAAAGGCATCAATTTCATTTAGAAAACCAAAAGCAAAGGAGCAAGCACCAAATACAAAGGGAAAGGCAAGTAAAGTAAAGGTGTAATAAATCTTGGCTATGGAAGGTTGTCGTATCATTTCCACCCAATCAATTAAGCTTTTAAAATGTTCCTCATTTGTTGCACTGCATATAACATTATGTTAGCTCTGCACTCCAATTGAGTGACTGGTTTTTAATATATCTAGGGCAAGCTTCCACAACATGTCATGATAACACATTTCCAAAGTAATTGGATGACAATCCCATTTGTTAACTAGGTACGACCATCTATTTCCACGCCTACACTATGATTTATATCGTTGTTGATATCCTGGTTATGGATCGACAACTTCCATAAATAAGCAAAAAACGCTTCTAATTTGCTATAATGTTTATGAGGCTTGGACATCTTTGACATTTAGATTAAAATATTGATAATTAAAGAAGAAAATACATTTTTGTTATTTGACTCCTTTAAAAACATTGTAGATTGTCGCATATACATTTTATCAATTGCAGAACAATAATGAGCATGTTGGAAAACATGTAATATGGATCAATTAAAACTAGGTTTCAATATTTCAATGCACTAATTTTGAGTGAGCTTTGGCCACGATGTTAAAAATATGTTAGCGAAAATTGCATTATCAACACAATTTACCATCGACATTAGTTGATTAAAAAAAATAAAGCAAACTCAGAAACCCATCAAAACAAATATAACGTCTGCACCAAATATTTACATTCAATAATTCCGATTATTCGATATGCCCAATACATTTATAACCATATGAATATTTTTTAATAAAAAAGGCAAGCTAAAGACATTGTCGGACATGTTATCGAATCCCACCTTGAATTGGTTTTTGATTGATACATTTATTTTCCACTTCAAAGGAATCGACTCCTATGTAATGCCATGTCATCCAATTAAAGTTATTACAATCCACAAAGATTTCACCGTAGTTTAAACGTTCTATGAAATGACTCTTTTCTAGTGATATTTTCTGGGTACATTTGCCCGAAAATCCGGCGAAAAATTGTTAGATCCGCAAATTTGAGTGATTATTTCTATATAATATGTGTGCCCCATGGTTTTTCAACATGTTGAATCCATTTTTTCATTCAGAGATGGATTTTAAACAACAAAAAATAGTGATTTCATGCAGATTTATGTCACTGAATTCCAGTGAAAAGAACCATTTCGTAGAGCAATTAGACAACACTCAAAGCTTTCTATATATGATTTATGATTTGTGGAGACAATGATCTACCTGATGCTACTTTTTCATTACCCAGATAAAAGAAGGATCATGCCATCCATTGTGTAACCGAACGTTAAAAAGGTCAATGTTCCCTTATTTTAAAGGTTGTATAAAAATTCAACCAAAGAAATCACTGTCAATATGCTAAATTAGCTATAGTCATATATTTACGAAAAACATTTTTGGGCATCTAATAGACCGCATATCTTTGAAGAAAAGGTCAAATGCATATTACACCTCATTATATAATATTTTGTGATTGTATTATATTCTCAATTATATTATAGTATAATCTAAAGTGACTATCTTTGACATGCTTAATTTATATTATAATATTATATATCTCTTACACGAAAAAGGATGTTGGATGCTCGTTTCAATAGCATAAGCTTGCGGTGTGGGTTTGTGTGAATTGCATATGTTAATTATTATTATTTTTATTATTATGTTAATTATTATTATTATTTTATGTTTTTTGCATGTGGAAAATGGGGTCGAATTGTAAATGAAACAAAGTGTTTGGTGCAAAATGTATAACACAGAAATGTTGTGTGAAACATGTATATCATGGAAAATGAGGCAAAAGTGATGAGGGTTTGCAGGCAGAGCACCATCTATTTTTTGAAAGTATATAGCAAACCTAATTTTTTTGAAAGTATATAACAAAGTCAAAAAATTGTTTACAGTGCAAGAATAAATTTGGAAAGTTAAATGCATTTTCCATATGGACTGGTAAAAGATAAAAATATATGATGACATAAAATTAATAGGAGATAAGAAATATAAAAAATTTAAATGCATTTGTGAACATGAGGTATAAAAAATTGACGGTTGCATTGTTGAGCACCATTTATTTTGAAATATATATAAAAAGAAAAGTATGTAACATATAAAAGAGTAAATGTGTTTTCCATATAGACTGGTGAAGGATAAGAATAAAAGTCTGTAACATATTAAATATTAAATGCATTTGTCATACAGAATGCTGAAAGATAAGAATAGAGTTTGTAACATATAAAAATTTAAATGCATTTTTATTTGAAATCTATCAAAAAATAAAAGTTTGTTACATACTGTTGGAAATTTTGAAATATACAAAAAAATTAAAGTCTGTTACATATAAACCGAAATTTCAATGCGTTTGTCATGTATATTGGGATTGGGCCTCTCGCGGAACATTAGAGAAATATGTACAAGAAACATGACTGTGGAAAGAAGATAGAGTGCAATAGCTGCAAAAGAAAATAAATGGAAAGGTATAAGTGTTTGCCTATACGTCTATATTTAAGAAACTGAAATAACTGGGTTGATAAACAAAGAAGGATGCGATGAGTAAACTTACAGTGAGGGTACATATGAGCCCTTTGGCTATTTGCTTGCGGCTGTCGTTTCATTGATGTCATCGACGACTGCGGTTTCAAGGATGTCCTCCATGACTACTGGAATGCTGGCAATTGTCTGTTGTCTTTTGTCGGTGGCCTGTTTCAATTACCTTTCAAACCATTCTTCAATGTAGCCTCTCATCGGAGCGACGTTGATCTCATTCCGGATTTTTATGTTGAAAATATTGTTTTCTAATTCTCGGAAGTTGATAGAAAGATTAGAGAGAGCCTGATGAATTTCCTCATTCTGTATTGAATATTTGACTAGCCATTCGTGGACATGAGCTTGATCAAATTGAAGGATGTTGTAAAAATTTTGCAGAGAGAAGGTCTTAAACATAGCAACCTGTTTATCTTACTCTTGCTTGGTTAAGGGAAAGGAGTTTGTGATTAAGTGGGGGTCTTGGAAGTCGTAGGTTTTTCTGGCTAAGTCTATATTTGATAGCTTTGTGAATAATATATCTTTCTTCGATATGGCTTGTTCACATGATTGAACAATGAGATGCATGTTCTTTGCTTTTTCTTTCCAACATGCATTCAATTGGCCGATGCGGTTTTTTGATGGAAGATCTTCTTCTCTTCTTTTTGTTTCTGTCATATTGTTAACAATCTTGCCAAAAGGGATGACCCTTTTTAAAAAGAAATTTTCTTCATCTTTTAATTCGGCCTGCAAAAGATCGAGCAAGCTATGTGCCCTGGTTCCAAGGGAAGTGATGGTTTGTGATATTTTCCAGGCCTCGGTAACCAGTTCCACTCTTTTTTTGATATTGTTCTCCACATATCCTTTACAGGATGCAAGCAGGGTGGTGGATGCTTTTACATTGGGTGCAGGGGTGCCAGGCATGGCTATTGCCAAAGGATAGACAAGCTATGGCATAGGAATGAAAGCGTCTTCCAATTCCTTGATTCGGTCCTTCAGTTTGGCATTCTCGGTCTCAATGCCTCCAATAGAATCATGAAGTGCTTCTCTAGTCGCGATGTGAAGTTGACAGATTTGGGACGGGCGCATGTTGGCAACGTCAACCTCTGAACGAGATTTGCCTTTCTTATTTTTAACATTTTTTTTTTCTGAATTATCAATTTTTTATTCCGGCTATAAAAAACAATGCTCTAGAACACGAAGGATTCATCTTCGTCAAAATTTTCGGTAACATATATGTCCATTAGATGGCTATGGTGGATGGCGTCTTTGGGCTGATCAAGGAAGCGGATCATGGTATCCATATCAGTGTCAAGTTCCATGTTCTCACTCTGAATTTCCAGCTCTTTCACGTGCCCCACATTTTTTTTTCTCTTCTTCTCTACTGGAAGCTTGTGAGAACTATCAATTTTAGAGTGAGGAGGGTCGTTATCTCCTCCTCTGTTTGAAGAACTATGGGTTTCTTTGTTGCTATGATGGGCCGTTGGAGCGATGCTCTGAGATGTAGTACTTTTTGGAGTGGTATTTGCGGATTGAACACTCTTGTCACTGGGGTCTTTCCCCTGTTGTGTGTACAATTTAGTACAGCTTTGCATTGTCTGTACCTCGTCGGCATCAGAGGCAGGACCATTGTCGCCACTGTCTCTGTTTTTGGGCAGGTCTTTATTTACAAAACAATCGTCGAGGCCAAGTGTTTGTAAATGTTGTCTAAAAATATCATAGGGGTCGAATCATCTTATGTATTTAGCATATCTCAGTTTGGAGATGCTAGAATGTGCTGCGAAATCGTCAATTTTGTTGACGTTTTTCAACACGAACTCCCCTATTTTCCAAGGCAGAGGAATGAACTGTTTTTTTTTCTTCCTTTGGAACAGATGGAACCAATAGTTGTATTGACGTGCTACTTCTACAACAAACATTCTCTCCGTAATGTGACATGGAAGGAGAGCAGGTTGTTCCGTGGAGCCAAAAATTCTTATGACAGTGTAATTATCCAAATGTTCGAGTGTCCCCTTCTTGTCCAAAAAACTAGTTGCCTGTTCAGATATGCGGGGAGCATCTTCTCCTAACAAAAAAACTTTGAAAACAGACATGCATCCATTAAAAACCTCATAAAAATAGTGGGAATCCTTGTGATTCCACAAGGCCTGGTACCAGAACGTTAATGGGTGGAATTCGCAGTTGACATTCTTGGACAAAGACAGTTGCGGAAACTAACAAGAATGTGCTATTGCAAAAACTAAATAGGATGACATGCAAAATTTATTTTCCCTTTTGTAGCTTGACAATTGGGAAGAGATTTCATGGGAAATTAACCTGCCCCAATAAAAAATGGCTTGTTCATTGACTGTGAAATACAAAATATCAAGAGCAATGCGAGAAACAGTAGCTGTGGACTCCTGTCCCGTTATTGTTGTAAACAACTAGGCAATTTCACGAAATGGATTTCTAAATGAACTAACCTGCATGCGTGTAATATTTTCAGGAACTAGATTCGGTTTTTCCAGAAAAAGGGGCAAGAGGTCCAATCCGTTATTATGCTTTGCTAGGAACTGTTTGCAATATTCTCCTCTGAACGTCAATATTGGCTCTGACAATTTCAACATCTGGTGGAAGACTTGAGGTGACAAAGAAATAGAAGAAGCAGTCTTACTTAGTGGAATAATTATTTTGTCTGTAATAAATTTATTGGCACACTAAGAGACCATGTCCTTACAGTCAAAAAACCTCAAGAACACAACTTTGCATGAGCAATCAGAGGTCCAAATTACTTGGTTCTCTGGGGTGGAGGTTGAGTAATAAGAAAATGCACGGACTAGTGGAAGTTTTGTTCCTCGTGTAGAAGATGTTCACTTTATCTCCATAGAACTGTTGTTGAGTTGATGCAATAGGTTTATGAGAAGGTTGTTTTGCTATAATGATGGTTTAAATAGACGATTTAGAGCCGATAATGTAACTTTTAGGTAAATCTTGGTTAAATGCTTATGAATGGGAAAGCTCCTCGAGCCTTCCATTTGATTAATGAAAATCTGTAATGGTGGTGCATGATGAAGCATTAGCGATGAAGTTTATTTGCTTGCATATTTAGAAATCTGAAGGTGGCAGGTACAACAAAGAAAAATTAAGGATAGGAGGTTTCATGAGCGTGCAAAGCCGCAGCAGGTAATGAGATGGGATTTCCACGCGATTTTGAAATGAACACTTTCGGGAGGATAGCTGATCAACCACAAAATTTTGGTTTAATGCACATCATTATGAGATGTCCTCGAGCCTCTCACCCATCAATGACAATCTATATATGGTTTCTGCATGATGACCTTTTAGAATTAAATGCCAATAATTCCTTATTTAGAAACAAGATATGTATGTATATATATATATATATATATATATATATATATATATATATATATATATATATATATATATATATATATGCCTATATATATATATATATATTATTTACTCTTTTATTATAGACAAGTGCGAAGGTGTCAGAGGCGGCGGAGAGAAAGGAAAGAATGGAAAGCTCTAAAAATAGGTCAGATGGGATTCAAAAAGGATTCTGAGGGATAGTCCGGGGACAATTTGAGTGTTGCACAGTCCAAATTGTATGTATCATAAATTTTTAGTGAAAAATGTGTAAGACGGAAGAGATCATGATGGGGCGGTTCAACGACCGGTTTGTATATTTGTGAATTCTAGAAAAGTGGCTAATTATGGAATAGGGAAATTATTAATTGCATTCATAGCAATAATATCTTATATATAAATTCTAATTGCTAATTGCAAAAGTGAGCATAGAAACGACCTAGTGAATTTTTTCTTCAACCTGCCAAACCGAAGATCCGCCAAAGAAATTTGAACAAATGGCGAAGTATGGAAAGAGGACAAACGAGCTTCAAAATCGGGTGACAATAGTTCCACTAAATATGTGAGGATGTAACATCCATTTCGTATGCGAGAACCTTATTATTTGAGGACACTTGCTGAGTGATGCGGACCTTCATGTTAGACCTTTATATTTGATTGTGATGTGATTGGCCGGATGACGATGTTACTATTTGATGTAGGCGGGTGCTATTATTTCAGGTTTATTGAGTGTGCGGGGTTTTGACCTTGAGGATGTAGAGGCATGGTAGAACCTTGGACTACGGGTGAATTAGGGAGTGTACTTTGGGTTGATATGTTTATTATGATGTTTCATTTGATTTGATGATTTGATAGCCGACATTCGGCATGATTATTGGTGATGCGGTAGCTTGCGACTTGACTTTCACATATGGAGTAAAGGGCTGCGTTCGCGAGAGAAGGATTGAAGAGAGGGTGGACAGCGGCCGCGCAGCACGCGCTAACTCTCTTCGTGGCTCGAACCGTAGGTTAGCGATTACCTAGTTCGAGAGGACCTGATGTTGCGAATTAGAAACTGCGGCGATTAGCTCCGCGATGAATTCTAAAGAGCAATAAAGGCTGAGGCCTTATTTCTTAGGAAACCCTTAGTCTCCCTACTAGTTCACTTGGCGGTGAGCTCCGGGGGTTATCAGAGTCACCACCAATCTGTTCCCGGTTGGCAAGTGGCACCCTTAGACGGTGCATCTGAAGAACGCGTCATACAAAAGAAACTTCGATTGGCGAGTGGCACCCTTGGAGCGTGGTGCATCCTGAGTACATTAGCCAAAAAAGAGAATCCAGTGAGTGGCACCCTTGGTGTACGTGGTGCGACCTGAAGGGAAACGTCGCGATAAAGGTGGTTGAGCGAGTCAGCCTAACTAGCCCCTAGTCTTCAGCACCTGAATAAAACCAAATAGCCCTAAGTCATCATCACCTGAATAAAACCTTAAGCATTACCCTTAACCAATCGTCGACTAGCTCAGAATCTAAACCCTAAGCATAAGACCTTCTAGAAACCGGGGGGAAATTTTAGTGTGGCCTTAACAAATAAAAATTCAAAAAAAAAAGGAAAACAAAAACTCAGACCATCACCCTCTCTTTATCCTTGTCTACTTAATAAAACTATACTCCATTGCCTAGATCTTCCAGTATCCATCTCCCTTTTACTTGTCTAGTTCACATTACTGTATCGCCATCCCTCCTGGTAATTCCTCTTTATTCGTTTTTGTAATACATTTACTTTTCCCCTATACTGGTTTGCCAATGCCTTAATCTCTCATTAATCCTAAATATACAGATATATTAATGGTAAATTAAATGATGGATAATGATAAACTACAATGATGAATGCATGCTTATTAATAGAAAAATGAAAATATATATATATATGTATATTTATATTATAAACAAATTATAAACAAATAAAGCTAAGCATGTGAAAATAAAAGGAAATTAAAAATGAGCGCACATACTCTTTGAGTTTTTGAAAAGAAAAATAAAAACGAAATATATAAACAAAATAAACTAAAAAGAAAAATAAGAAAGTCAAAAGAGAAAAAGGGGGGGAAAACCTAAGAAAAACAAGAATTAGGGTTTGAGACTGGATAAAAGAAAGGGAGAGGGGGAAAGAAGGGACCTTTTGCGGA
>SNQJ01S0208520.1:14893-31349 GCA_010110895.2 Picea sitchensis | reverse complement strand
CCTTCTTACACCCACTACTCACAGACTCTCATTCCCCACATGTATGTTCCGCCCGGGAATATACACCTTCACAATCACGATCCATCGGCACTTCACCTCCCTTCTGGGCCTCGACAACAGGCCAGATCAGGAATTCTCAGAGCTCCGTAGTTGGTGTTGGACTCTCTCTAGAAGAAAACCACTCCCAACAGACTCTCTCTCTTGGAGAGGGCTGCTCACAGGCCTGACAACCTGCTTCTTCTACCATGGGCATGAAAACTTGTTTCTTCAACCAGCTTCAGCCCAATTCCCGCAAAGTGAGGATAACAACAACAACAATAGCTTTTGGTTAACTCACAGGTGACAACAGCAATAGGAAACAGGGTGTGGAACCAGGAAACGGCGACAGGCCCCTAAGACATAACACGGTTCAGGTAACACCGGTTTACAGGATGCGTGACAAGAAATTCACGCAGAGGTTGAACACAAACACAACAGTTCGTACAGAGGGTGTATCGACTTCCCCATAAAACATCACAGGCTTCGGGTTTCAGAGCTGCATGAGGCTTACAGAACTCAGACGCAGAGATCCTTCAGTTCAAACAACGGACAGTAGAATGGAGGAAAAACCCCGAACTCAGCTGACGCTTCAACTTTTAATCGCATGCGCCCAGGTTGACACTTGTCTTCCTGGAGCTGCATGTGTTCCCTTTTTGCACACTTGGAGCTACATGCGTTGCCTCTCCTAGGACTTAGGATAAAAACATACATTTCACATGGCTTTTGGAATAATAATAAATTATTATTCTCAAGGACTTAAGCCCCTAAGATTAGCCCCTGGGCTCAACACTTAGCATCTCTTTCCAACCTTTCAGCCCCCTTTCCCTTACCCACTCTATGGAAGCTTACTCCCCCATCACTCTTTCTTTGTGGTCAGTTTGCACGCAGTGATGTTAAATATTTATTAATGTGTTGCATAAATACATATACAAAAACATGGTCCTGGCCTTAACACTTAGGCTCCCGACCTAAGAAACACATAAGCCTACCAACTTATCAATACTCGGCTCAACAGCCTACATTACATGATTTCAACATGGCTTGTCCTTAGGGATATTACATAAAAATTATTGGTATAAAGACCTCAAGACTCATAAAAAAAATTATTCTTATATTTGTGGACGATATCTTGATAATGAACTTGGCGAGGGTGTCTGACTGGGAGGAGATGACCTCCATTATTTATGCTTTCTGTCGAGCTTCGAGGCTGGTCATCAATCCTTCAAAATCTTTGATGCATTTTTCAAGTTTAGAAGGCTCTGATTTAATTCCATACAAAGCTCTTTTTCCTTTTAACGTTCTTGAGTTGGGCGCAGGTCTTAAGTACTTGGGATTTTTCCTTAAGCCAACCAACTACAGGCTAAACGACTGGTGTTGGTTGCTGCATAAATTCGAAAGAAGGATATGACATTGGTCCTATCATTGGTTGACAGTGGGAGGAAGGCATGTCTTGGTTAAAGTGGTTCTCAAAAGCATACCAGTCTACTCGTTGGCGATAGCAAATGTTCCTTCCACGCTCTTAAACAKGATCAAGCAACTGATGTATAGTTTTTTGTGGTCCGGCTACAGAGAGACAGAGCGCTTACACTTATGCAAGTGGGAGACTTTATCAAATCCCAAAGTTTTTGGAGGTTAGGGCCTCAAACACATSCTCTGGTTCAACAAAGCGTTGGCAATAAACATCTTATGATGTTGCCTCTTCAATGATGGGCTTTGGCACTGGGTTTTATTRGATAAGTACTTTCACTTCGAGTCGGTGATTTCCTAGTTGAGGTGTCCTTTGGCGAGCACAAAAAAAGCCTCTAGTACTTCGAAATGCCTACTCATAGCYCTTCAAGTGGTGATGCACTGGACAACGTGGAGGCCTAGTACGGGGATGTTGGTCCGTTTGGGTGAAGATGTGATTWAGGGGCTGGTCAACAATTCGTTATTTTCAACTGGTCACATCAAAACTTTAAGGGACAATGGCTATCATCTTCTATATCAAACAACATACATGAGAAGCCAAAGTCCTTATACTTTCAAGTGGAAACTGGCCARRGAGTTGGGTTTAGGTGGCCAGGAGGTAGAGGAATGGGCGGATTTCATTAAAGCACTAGCTCATGAAGGTAATTTCCTCACAGATTCTCTGAATGAGCTGGTTTGGACAGGCAACACATCCATAGGTATTATGACTGCAAAAAACGCATATGATGCTATAACAACGAAGATTTGAACAAGGAGCACTAAGTGGTGGCACAATGCGATGTGGACATGGGACTTAACACTTAAACTTAAGTTGTTCACTTGGATTTTGATGGAGACCATGATCCTCACCTATGATACATTACAAAGACGAGGGTGGCAGGGTCTGGGCATTTGTGTCCTGTGCAAGAAGGATATAGACTCAACACAGTACTTGATGATTAACTGCTCATTTTCTCAACAGGTCTGGACTAGACTGTTGACAACTCTCAAGATCATCGATGGGTGGACAAGTGGCAACATTCAACTATTTTTTAAGGCTTGGAGGCTAAAGCACCCTAAATGAACCACTCTTCCTTCAATCATTTGTTGGAATATCTCACTGGAAAGGAACAATGCCCTGTTCGAGGAAGGTCTTTCGTCCATTGAAGGTACATATTATAGGACCCTAGGATGGATAAGGGACACAAAGATTCAATCAAAAACATTTCATAAATTGAAGAAACCACCAAAGTTATCGATTATAAGAGCAATAACTTGGTTTGATGGGGTAGCGCAGGGAAATGGGCAATGTAGCAGAGCGGGTGGTATAATCAAGGAAACTATTCACACTAGCTACAAGTGGTGGCTCAATTGTGATCAAGGCTCTAACAATAAAGCATAACTTCTTGGAGTTTGGGCCTTGTTGTCCCTGGCTTTGCGGCTACACATTTTGGATCTTCAGATTATTGGGGATTCGAAGCTTATTATTGACTGGTTGAACAAGACCAATGACGTCCAGGCAATGGGTTTAAATTATTGGAAAGAGAAGATCNGAGTTTGGGCCTTGTTGTCCCTGGCTTTGCGGCTACACATTTTGGATCTTCAGATTATTGGGGATTCGAAGCTTATTATTGACTGGTTGAACAAGACCAATGACGTCCAGGCAATGGGTTTAAATTATTGGAAAGAGAAGATCTTGTCACTCACCTAGGCCTTCTCGGACCTCGAATTCATTCATTCCTATAGAGAATTCAATCGAGATGTAGATGCCCTCTCCAAACAAGCTCTCCACCTTCAAGAAGGGATTCTAAATTTCACTCGAATGGAAGAAGGACAAGTAGGTCTAGTTCAATCCCTCCGATTATATTGGCTTAGCTATGATTATCATTTTTTGTGTTGTGTATTGTTGGTTCTTGCACCGGTTCATCTTTCCATCAATTAGGCAGGGTCAATCTTCCTGTACATTGTTTTTTCTACTTTCTGCAGTTCGGTGAAAATTTTTGATATGCAGGGCCGATATGTATGTGCAATGTTTTTATACTTTGCAGTTCGGTGAAAATTTTTGTTGTCTCGCTTGTCTAGCAACGTTTTTTGTTTCTTTGCTATAGCTCTGTTAATATAGGCTCTTTGCCTTAACGATTGTACAAGTTTGGTTTCTCATAACATAAACGATTATATAATAAATATAAGAGCAATTTCTTTGTGGAAAAAAAAAAGTCACCAATATGTACACATAGGTTATGAATGTTTTTATGACTAATTCAAAGTGTTTGAATAANACGATTGTACAAGTTTGGTTTCTCATAACATAAACGATTATATAATAAATATAAGAGCAATTTCTTTGTGGAAAAAAAAAAGTCACCAATATGTACACATAGGTTATGAATGTTTTTATGACTAATTCAAAGTGTTTGAATAACGTTGGGAAATTTGAACTTTAACTAAAGGTGGAAAACTTATGAATACCTAGCATTAGTCTCAAGACTTTTGTATTGAAATCTTGGAGTTTAAAGAAAATGTCGAGTGAGCTTGGATATACAAGCATATAAGGTAGGTCTTAAGAAGAATATGGGAATGCACTAAGGTCCAAAATATGTGTAGGTGGGTGATGGATTGTGTTATAAATTCAACTCCTACTTCTAAGCATTCCATAATTATCACAAGGTGAAGAAATGATTTATAAAAATGGTAGTGTGTTAAGGTATTAATTGAAGTTTAAAAGATTTAAACCTTAATCATTAATGTGAGCAATGAGGTCAACAAAATCCACATGCATCTTTAAATGATGTTAAAATTAAATTCAACGAGGTCAACAAAATCCACATGCATCTTTAAATGATGTTAAGATTAAATTGAGGGGTGTTATCACATCATTGTTAAAAATGAGGGACATTGTTAAAATTGAAATTTAACTTCTCTATAAAAAATCAAAATTTATAACAATAAAATATTTTCGGTCACAAAACTATCATAACTAAGTAGTCAAATTCACTTTAACTTACCTTCATACACACAATTTTAAATATAATTTTATTTCTTATTTCAACAACAACAAACTATAATGGTCACTTCATACTTTTTTTCTTTTTAATTTTAAACAATCAAAAGCATTCTCTATATGTGAATCAAGTTTTGAATCATTAGAGAGATGGAAATAAAGAATACCCTTCATTAAAAGTGTTACTTCAATGGCACCTACTTAACATTAATTGGAAAATGATTATCACTCATTAGTTAATTACAGTTTTCAACTATGCATTAGGTACATTCAAATCTTTTCATCAATTAAGTTTTCAACAATTTTCTTTCTATGCATATTTTTGGAAGGCTCCATCAACTCACAAAGAAACTTGTTAGTCTCTTCCAAAGTAAAACTATAGTAATGAGTTTTCTTTGACTAGCTATTAGTTTGTGGTTGACCAAAACAATTGTCAATATTTTCATATTTAAACTTTATAAATTAAATTTTATTAATATTTATAAATATCTAAATTTATTTATCTATAATACTATTGGATCATCTTTTTAAAGTCTTATTGTAGAAACAACGATGGACGGATTTCATTTTCGGGCAGTGTGTAGTTAAGAGAACACGAAATATTAAATGCATCTGGCTCATAAAAAAAAAGTTGGATCATAATTATAGTTCTTCCACATTTCGTTTGTGGGCAGTGTGTAGTTAAGAGAACACAGAGTATTAAAGGCATATGGCTAATAAAAAAATGTGGACCATAATTACAGCTCTTTCATACATTTTTTTGAACTATGTGAAGAATGATCTGGGTTAGATTCACCCAAGATTTTGAAATGTACAATACAAGCAATCATGTCCAGATCAATAAATTAGATTTGGAATTGCTCATCGATCTTAATGTACCCGTCGACAACGCTTTTGTATTTAATGTAACCTGTTAACAACGTCGTCACAATACCTTTTTAACAGAGCGTATAATTATTATTCTTACGCATTCATGAATGAATGAGAGACAACATATATCAATATCTCCATGTTTGTAAGTTCCCAACAGTATTGGTGAGCACCAACAATATCGATAGGAGTAACAAGATGGAAACGACAAAGGAGATATGAAAGAGATTAACGCAAGACCTCTTAATTGAAATTCTTGCAAGACTACCTCTGGAAAGCATTGTGAGGTTTCATGCGAATTGCAAAAGTTGAAAGGAAATGTTTCAATCCTTGGAATTCAGAAGAATAGTGGCTAGGTCAACGATCTCCTCTCCTTGGGCGTTTCTCATTGTTAAGGGAAGGAAACAATGCACCTCTGTTGATTCATCTTAGCCATTTTACGTCAAGGACATGTGGATCAACAAAAAAAGTGCCAACAAATTTCACGGTTTCTCTCTAGATTATCTTTCAAGCCTTGTTGTTGTTGTTGTGGCCAGTTGTAAGAGCATACTTTGTTGTTGGAGTGGAAAAGATGAAATTTACATATGCAATTCTGTCACCCAGACTTGGATAGAACTTCCAAAGCATGTTGAACATTCAAGGTGGGATTTCATTAGTCTAGCTTTCAAAACATGTAGGGCATGTAGTACCCTCGTCACAGGAAGGAATTCTACAACAAATATTAGGGAGTTTGAGATGTGCAATTTCCTCAGGAAATGAGTGATTTTTTTTTCCTTAGAAAAAAGTGTAAATTTTATTTCATCCAAAGAGAAAAAAAATTACATTTTTGTAGAAAACACGGAGATTCCATATTTTGTTGTTCATCTAAAAAAGTCCCCAGAAAGGGCCTTGTAGACCCTTTAAACAAAACCCATGCATACAAAAAAGAGTCTTAAAGACTTTGCAGCTATAACCCATATAACATTTGGTAAGATATTTAAAGAATGGTAAAGTTATAAGTTTTAATTATTGCAATTGTAGATTGTTTCATTTAAATCTATTTATATTCTCTCTCAGCTGAAATCTTATGTATAAATGGCATGACATAATTTATGATTATTTCAAAGTCTTTCAATATTATGATATTCTAGAAAATAGATTAGTTCGCATATGTGGTTATGAATTTGCATATGTGGTTATGAATTGAATGAGAGAATTCTCTGCATGACTAGTATGGTAAAAACATATGAGATTTCACATAAAATACATTGGATTAGTAAAAAAATATGTTATGCCTCCGATATTTATATAATTTGCCTGCCAAACGAATTGCAAAGTTTGAATTGTATTTTAAAAATTTCTATTTATTGAATAACTTTATTTTTCCTAAACGAAAAAATCCAAGTATGTTGAATCTTTTGACAACTTTAATTTTAATATTTTGATATATCTTTATATTAAAATTTGTGAAGTATCAACACCTTGTAACAATTTTTTAATTTGAATGGCATAAGTTATCCATTGCAATCATGGATAACCTAGAGATCAAGGAGATTTGGAAAGTTCTATTGTGGCATGAGAAGGTTATTTATGCTAACAACAGGTCATTCATGCTTATCTCAACCAAACTAATAGAGATGGAATAGGTCATTAATATGCTCAACACCAATGTAATGGTCCTCGAAACAGAATGTAACAAGTTGTGCACTTGGGTAGCGTCTTCGCGAATGGTATCACTCTCCTTAACCTCCATCAACCTGATTAGTCGACATATGTAGTATGAATTGCATGAGAGAATTCTCAACACGATTCACATGGTAAAAACCTCAAAGATTTCATATAATATACATTGGTTTAGTAAAAAATATGTTATACCTCCAAGATTTAAACGGATTGGAGAATTTGAATTGTATTTTCAATTTTTGTTTATTGAATAACTTTATTTTTCTAATTTTATTTGTCTTCCTAATCGTAAAAATCCTATTGTGTTAAATCTTTTAACAACTTTAATTCTCATTTTAATATTTATTTATATTATAATTTGTGAAGTATCATCCCGTTGTAACAGTTTTTTTAATTTGAATTGCACAATTTATCCATTGCAATCATGGATAACCCAAAGATCAAGGAGATTTGGAAAGTTTTGTGTAGGGACGAGGTGGTTATTCAAGATTATAGCAGGGCACTCAAGTTTTTTCTCAGCCAAACTAACAAAGATGGAGCAGACAATTGATACGCTCATCACAAATGTAATGGCTTGGAAAGTGGAATGTAACAGGTTGCGCACTTTGGTAGTGTCTTTGCAAATGGTAGAACTTTCTTTGGCCTCCAACAACCCAGGTTATGGTAATTCCGTGCTACATGGCACAAGGGAGGATGAAACAGTTAGCCAAAACAGAGACCTAATATTAATTGAGGCACAAAGTCCTCCTCACTCTAGAGGGAGACTTCAGAGACAAGAAGCACAATGCATTGTTCATCCTTAATGTCATGAATGTTCTTTAAAATTGCACCTTTTTTTTGGGACAAATCGATGATGAGGTTACTTGTGAAATTACTCAAAAATTTGGTTTGGAAACTTTGTTAGAGGATAGTGTTATATATTTAGAAAATAATATAGTTCAAGATACTCTTTTTTTAATTTTGATGTATGTGAATATTGTGGCTACAGTGGAGGCTCTTTTTAATATATAAAATGTTATTTTTTTTATCGGGTTAAAAAAAAAAAATTAATTTGAAAAATATTAATGTGTTTTTTATTTTTAATTCTTTTGTGTGTTTTTCTAAAGAGGAGATCCTCATTAGAAATGAAGTCAATCTCCTATTCCTTTTCCCAATTAGTATGAGAGAGAAAGATATCATGCATTATTAATGAGATTATTCCATTCCTGATTATTTTCATTAAATACAGGATAGAACACTAAATCTGAGCGTAAGCGAAGAAGCTAGTCCCCTCCTTGAGCGTAAGCGAAGACGCTGTGGTTATTTGCCTCACATACTATATTTCTCTATTTTTCCATTACCAAGGTACCTAAGCCTCGATAACATTGTTTCAAAACACTCTCAACGAATAGATATGTTTTCCCAAGGGATATAATAGATGATACCCATTTAATAAATTTTGAAGATGACAAAACTTATTATAATTCAAGTTATCATGTAGTAAGGATAATCATCATTATTTTATGTGAATGTGAGTTAGATTAGTCATCCTTATTCAAAGAAAACCATGTATCTAAAATGATTTGTTGTTTGTTATAGTTAAAAAAGAAATAAACTTTATTCTAAAATTTTAAAATTTACTTCAAAAATTTTAAAATAAATTAATATGCTATATTATAATAACGTAATTTTTAAAACTTAACATCTTCTTATTTTTCTAACTTATTAGTCCTTGTCGTAGACATAGAGTGACTATAGCTATTGATAATTCGTTGACTTCCTATTAGTTTGTCATTTGACCACAAATATTTGCATAATATATATTGTTGGAACTACGGAACTAAAAACATTTATTTTTATATAATAAAAAGTACCATAATTATCTGATTGGATAACAGATTGAAAGTCTTATTGCCGGCTTCGTTATTCCCAATGTTTTATATGTTAGCATTTCCAAAGTTTTTGATCATACACGGTCTTTCTGAATCATATATTTTTCTGAATCATATATTTTCTTATGCATTGCTCGAAGGTGGATTAATGATATCATTGGTTCGAATGTTTGTTTTAGCATATTATGTTAACTAAATTTATCATAAGTTTTGTTGATTATAAATATTTTTATGTTTGTTGTACTATTGTTATTATTATTATTATTATTATTATGTACTATTATTAAGTATTTAACGTACTTAAAGAGGCATGCCACATGCATTCTTTCTTAAAAGGCCCTTGGACTATTCTGACAGCCTTAAATGTTTACGTAACAGGCTGCCTTAAATGTTTACTTAACAGGCCTCACACCCTTAAATGTTTACTTAGCAGGCTAGAATCTTGTCTATAGTGAATTTGAGTAGTTAGACTATAGTGAAGCTTGTCATTTCGAGTGGTCCGGGGTCCAATTGCAAATGACGTAAATGATGTCTACAAAATGTGTATCACCGAATTGTTGGGTACAAAATGTATATGATAGAAGTGTTGAGTGCAAGATGTATATCACGGCGGGACATGAAAAATGAAAAATAAAAATAAATATGAATAATTAATTGAATAAAATTTAACAAAACATTATCACATATTAATAATGAATAAGATATTTGATATTAATATTATAGGATAAATATCATTAATTTAATTTATAGTTTATTTATTAATATTAATATAAAATAATGTATACAAGTATATATATCCATTTGAACTCTAGAGTCAAGAAGGATCAATTTCCAGGTACAAACCTTTATTATCATAAACAAAATCAAAATTCCAAAATTACATTTAAAAATATTAAAAATAATATTGAATAAAATTTAAATAAATGTTTATACTATTATTTAAGTAAAAAGTGTTATAACATTATATAAATTACTATAAATCTTGGTACAATGTTATAATATTCTATAAACTACTAAATTCAAGAACCATCAATTTCCAGGGACAAATTTTTATTATCATAAACAAAATTCCAATATTACATTTAAAAACATTAAAAATAATATTGAATAAAATTTAAATGATTGTTTATACTATTATTTAAATAAAAAATATTATAACATTGTATAAATTGCCTATAAATCTTGTTCAATGTTATAATGTTCTATAGGTACTAAATTTCATGTTGTCGTCTGTCGGACTCGTTATATATAAGCATGACTATAAATGTAAATGTGAACCCGCGAGTCCGCCAACCCAATGAATTGTTGGGTGCAAAATGTATATAATAGAAGTGTTGAGTTACAGTGTATATCAGAGAGAATAAAAGGACATAGAAAATGAAAATAAAAATAAATATGAATAATTAATTGAATAAATTTAACAAAACATTATCACATATTAATAATGAATACGACCATTTAATATTATAGGATGAATATCATTAATTTTGCTTTATAGTTACCAAGATGTATATCACAGAGAAAATGAGGGACATGAAAATGGAAAATAAAATAGAAATATGAATAATTAATTGAATAAGTTAACAAAACATTATCACATATTAATAATGAATACGATATTTAATATTAATATTTTAGGATAGATATCATTAATTTTTACTTTATAGTTTATTTATTAATGACAATATAAAATATTGTAAACAAATATATATCCATTTTAACTCTAGAATCAAGAATTATCAATTTTTAGTTACAAACTTTTATTATCATAAACAAAATCCAAATTCAAAATTACATTGAAAAAACATTAAAAATAATATTGAATAAAATTTAAATAATTGTTCATTATATTCTTTAAGTAAAAAATGTTATATCATTATATGAATTACTATAAATATTGGTACAATGTTATATATTCTATAAATTACTAAATACATAAGCATGACTATAAATGTAGACCACTAGGTCAGTCCAGCCTAATTGTGTTTGTACAAGACATGAAAATGAAAAATAAAAGTAAATATGAATAATTAATTGAATAAAATTTAATAAACATTATCATATTAATAATAAATACAATATTTAATAGTAATATTATCACGATAATATCATTAATTTTAATTTATAATTTATTTATTAATATTAATATAAAATAATGTATAAAATAAAAAAAAAAAAAAAAAAAAAAAAAAAAAAAAAAAAATTTCTAGGTACAAACCTTTATTATTAATGAAGCAAAAGTGCGAGAGTTTCAAAATTACATTTTTTTACCAAATAAAAGGAGTAGTACCTTCTATATTAGATTAGCACAAAACTTTGACAAAATATACAGTAGCATGGCTAAAGTCACCAAATATGTTATGCGATATCAGGCTCAGCATAAGTGGGGAGCAAATAGTAGTTATATGACAATACATAAAGGAAAGTAGCATCTATCCTGCCCAGAGGAAACCAGGAATAGATGTTTATGGTCCAGATAGCATCTGTCCTGCACGGAGGAAACCAGGACAGATGTTTATGGTCCAGATGAACATAAAACAATAACACAATAAAACTAAAAACCAGGAAATCATAAAAACCTAGGCACCCGGTGATCTGTCGCCTTCGCCAGTCTGCCAAGTGGTCCCCGCCAGGATGGCAAAAGCCTGCTCGCACATGGGGCACTTTCGTTGAGCTGGAGCACCAGAGAACGCGTCGAGGAGCAAATCCATGCGTTGGCCCATGAGGAGGGCCCTATGTTCCAGGTCCGCCATGTGGCCTCGGAACTCGAACACCAAAGCCAGGTGCTCGACGCTGAGGAGAGAACCATGCAATCCACCATCTGTGCCACCGAGGGGAGCAATCCTCAATTCCATTGCCTCACCAATGCCAGTCGCGAGCTCCCTCTGCACCTCTTCAACCTCTGCATCCACAGTCTTCTTGGCACTAGCTACTTGCATGCCGTGTCTGATAGGACTATTGTCGCCCGGCCAGGGAATTTCTTCAACAATGCAGCCGGGGAAATCATCCTCCCTGGCCAAATTGAGTTTGGTACCCTCCCGGCTGGTCGTCTCCAAGGCGCGGGGCTTCTCATCAATCAACAGGTCCCCCATGAACGGGTCCTCCTCCACAACGCATGTGGGAAACACCGCCTCGGTCTCAGCCTCCTGCTTGTCACCCGGCTTAATTGTCGTGTCTTCCCTGCTACAACCAGCACCCGGCTCTGTAATAGTGGCGAGCAACGCCATTCTCTCAGCCCGAGCCTTCTTCCGAAGGATGGAGGTCGCCAAGGCCAGAGCGCGTTCTATTTGCTCCTTTCGCCGTCGCTGCGCCTTATGGGCGTCCCATGCTGAACCCCGGCGAGGCCTGCCTCGCTTTCTAGCCATTGTATCCGGGGGGTGAAAGCAAATACCAAGCAGTTGCAGTGATAGGCTAAGAAGCCAGGACGAGAGCGATTGCAGGTGCAAAGCGCGAGCATACCGACTCTGTCGTGGCACACGCGAAGACAAACTGCCCGGGAAATCCTTATCAAAGTGCAAAGAAAAGGCGGTGAACGATCAAACGAAGAGCAGAGTCGAGGCAGAAGCAGTCCCGCTCTGTCCAGGCTCATAAGAAAACACATAACCGTACACCAGAGTCATCTGTCCTCCCTTATCCTCTTTCATTATGAGTGCGCAGGGGGTGTAAATGGTCGTGCGAGGGAGGAGTCCCTCCATCGTATGGCCACTTCTATGGCCGTCCACGATCGTAAATGTTGATGTGTGGGTGGCGGACATCGGCATTTAAGCCTTGGCTTAGTGCTAAGCCTTGTGTCACCACCTCAGTGCCGCGTGTCACCCCATCCGGGGCAAAATTCCAAAATTACATTGAAAAACATTAAAAATAATATTGAATAAAATTTGAATAATTGTTTATACTATTGTTTAAGTAAAAAGTGTTATAGCATTATTATGAATTATTATTATATACCTCCGTAGACTTTACCAGTCAGATCAAATCGTTGGGCGGAGGGGGGTCCCTTGTCCCACAAACAAGGGGGTCTCATACACCAATTTGGTGTGGTGGCTTGGTTGTGACTTTAAAAATAGATTATTATCATTATTATAAATCTTGGTACAATGTTATAATATTCTACAAATCACTAAATCTCATATCGTGGTAGGTCGGACTCTTGATACATAAACATGACTATAAATGTGAACCCGTAAGTCTGCAAACCCGCCTAATTGTTGGGTGCAAAATGTATATGACGGAAGTGTTGGGTGCAAGATGTATATCACTAAACAAGTGGGACATGGAAAAATAAATAAAAAATATGAATAAATAATTGAATAAAATTTAACAAAACATTATCACATATTAATAATGAATATTATATTTAATATTAATATTATAGGATATATATCATTAATTTTACTTTATAGTTTATTTATTAATATTAATATAAAATAGTATATACAAGTATATATCCATTTTAACTCTAGAGTCAAGAAGGACCAATTTTCAGATACAAACCTTTATTATCATAAATAAAATCAAAATTCCAAAAAAATGTTATATCATTATATAAATTAATATAAATATTGGTACAATGTTATAATATTCTATAAATTACTAAATCTCATGTTGTGGTCGGTAGGACTCTTGATACATAAGCATGACTACAAATGTGAACCAGCCACTCCGCAACCCGGGAAATTGTTGGGTGCAAAATGTATATGACTTAAGTGTTGGGTGCAAGATGTATATCATGAACACTAGACATGAAAAATGAAAATAAAATAAATATGAATAAGATTAATGTATCAAACAATGCATTAACTCATTCTAAATAAAATAGTGCACCAACCATTGATCTCAAAATTGGCCTACAATTTACTAATCTGACTAGTAGGTTATAAGAATTCAAGTCTCCATAATAAACTCATGGTAAGAGTCTACAATCTTCTATCTTCTTCGTTCGACTCTCTTCACATTGATTTCTACAAGTTGTATCCAAGATGGTATCACCAAATAATTGTACTAACAATTAAGTTGTTCTCGGTAAATTTACTTTTAATTTACTTTTAATTAACTCGACAAATTAACTGTTACTTTTCTGGGTAAATTAACTTTTAGGCAGGGACTACGCTACCATGAAACACTTGTTATTGATGTATACTCACTTTCTTGCCATTCCATTGGTTTTAAAAACATTAAAAATTAGAGAGTTTGATATAATTAGAGTGATTATTTAACAAATGGTATATTTTTTTAAATGATTTTAAAACTTAACATTTTCTTATTTTTCTAACCTTTTTTTTTCCACATAAAATTCACACTAATTATATTAATATATAATTTTTCAGACATCACCATTCTTTGAATATGTCCAATACAATAACCGTCCCACTCCCAATAGTTCTTCAAAATAAACAGATTTAGAACTTCCAAAACAAAACTCTATGACACTTAAATACTCCTCAATCTAACAAGACCAACTATTAACTTTGAACCCAATACAAAAATTCCAAGAGAGACCCCGATATTAAAAAATGTCAAAATGCTAGACAGTTCCAACCAACTCTCCATCCCAGGAATAATAAAAGAGACTTCCACTCGATGCCAACAGAGCTTGCTTTGATAGCCTATCTGCCACCAGATTAGTCTCTCTATAGATATGCTGAAAAATAATATTCCTGAAAGTAGTAACCAATTCGCTAGTTTTCCTTTTCCAGCCTTATATGTTTATTGCCTGGAGGTTTCCTTTTTTTTTAAGCCATTCAATTATCAATTTTGAATCGCTTAGTAACTGAATATCCTGAACATCCAAATGCTTTGCAATAAATAGAGAAGCCCACGCGCCCAACAACTCTGCTTTGGTGTTTGTTCCCTCCCCACCGTTGAAATACCATCTATATTTCGTCGAATCTCTAGCTTTTACAACACCACCTACTCCACAACTAGAACCCCCTACCACCAAAGCTCCATAAAAAAAGCCACTGCAAAACCAACAATCTTGTTTATCGTATTGACTCTTAAAATTTGTTGTTTTGTGACATCAGACTTATTCTAGAAGGCTTCGATACCCCTGTGAATAGTTGCTTTTGAAGAGGGAGTCTTTTCTTCAAAAATCAGTCTATTACGCTCCAGCCATACGTTCCAACAAATAAAAAATGGCATCTTTTTTTATAGTTCCTTCTTCCTGCTCCACTCGTCCATACATTCACTGAGAGAGGATCCCGTCCACAACAGTCTCAAATTTAACAACTGCACACAATATGACCAAGCCTCCTTTGTAAAGAAACAATGAATAAAAAGATGAGGTATGTCTTCATCATGCTGCTTGCACAGAAGGAAAAGGCCTCAACCAATCCACCCTTTTGCTTGGAGATTATCTAAGGTAAGTAGCATGTTCTCCATTTTCAACTAGAAAAATAGAATGATTTTCAGTTGTACATTGCGTTTCCACATATTTGTTTTCCATCCATGCCGAGTCGGAAGGTTCTAGGTAGATAGAATAACATTATAACAGTTTTTTATTGTAATGAGCCCTGAGAGATCCCCCTCGGCCCATAATAGATAATCGGTACCATCCCCCAACAGGGTGACACCCGCCTTGTTTAATTCCACTGTGTATGACTTCCACTCCGCCACGAGCACTCCAGACAGTCCCAAATCGTTGTTGTTTCTCCACACTTCGGCAAGGGTACAAGGATCCCGATGACTGGACACTTGCGCTAAAGAAAGGATCTACTTTGAGTTTAAAATCTCCACCGGCTCCAAACTGAGAAGGGACACATCCCCCATACCAAGTATCTTATCTCTACCAATGGAGATATGGTGCCCTGTCCCCGGATTCCAACTAATCCAATGATTTATAACGGGAAGTGAATGAACTAAACTTGCCCACATCCTAAAGTCTGCAAGGAGATTGTGAGCAGGTTGTCTAAGCCAATTAAAAAGAGTAGTGTTATGAAGATACTTGTCGAAAATTACCTGATGCCAGATACTTTGTTGTGTTAATAACCTCCATAATGTAACTGCAATCAGGGCCAAATTGAAGTGATAGAGATTAAGGAACCCCCATCCCCCATTTCTTTTAGGCCTGGGGAGTAACTCCCATCTGCTGAGATGCAACTGGCAAGAGTCATTGCGCCCATTCCATAAATAGTGAAAAATTACTTTGTGAATCTTGTTGATGATAGATCGAGGCACAGACTCCATTGACATCCAAAAGATCGGTTGTGCTTCCAAAACAGATTTTATCAAAATGTATCTACCCCCTATTGAGAGCCACCTGTTATAGCATCTTGTAATTTTCTGAGAAAATCTGGAGACGAGCCAATCCTAATCAGCTGCACGATGAGATCTGGTCTTTAAAAAGTACCCTAGGTACTTGAAGCCATTGGAAATTTTTTGTAGAGCTTTGAAGGGAACCAACTCCAATTCGTTGAGACCTTCATAAAGAACAGTAGACTTAGACTGGTTCACTGTAAGGCCAACAACGCTGCAAAATAACTCAATGGAAGCTTTAATCTCCTTCCACTCTTCTAACCTCGTCGATGACATGATGAGGACGTCATCCACAAAAAGCAAATGCAAGATT
>SNQJ01S0208520.1:0-12810 GCA_010110895.2 Picea sitchensis | reverse complement strand
AAGAAATGCAAGTATTCTTCAATCAAGTTTGAATGTACTTTGGCCTATCATAATTAATCAACTCTAAATGAGATAAGAGACTTATTGGTTACTTTTGGCAAGCCTTATGGGGATTTATGGATACCAAGCTAATGCAAGGTATTACTTCTAATCAATGGAGAAATGGATGAATTGAGATAGTAAACCACACCATTGTACATTGTTACGTATTTTTAACCATAGACATTCAAAGACATAAGATGTCAACATCCTATATGTGCAACACAACTATAATCATGCAATTCATAGTGTGACAAACACTTCACCTTTTGAAGCGTTCCTTGGAATTTCTATTAAAGGATCCATTGCCAATTTTGGGTCCCATTTTCAAGGTGACAATAATGAAGGAAGTTGTTGCACATGGGAAAGTTGTAAGGTTGATGAACCGCATATATAATATCCATGATCAAGCTCGAGGATATTTGTATAAAGGTCACCAAAAGCATGAGACTAGGCATGATCAATATACTATAGATCATTAACAACGTGTAGGAGACAAAGTTTTGGTCTATATTATAAAAAAACACTACAAGGAAAAGGACTTGAAACTTATGCCACTTAGATATAGTCCTTGAACCTTCATTGAGCAAATTAAAGAAACCATGTTCAAGTTGGATCCATTGACTTGCATGGGCATTTGTTTAGTGTCCAATATGGATTTCCCGAAGCTCTACTTGCCATCAATGGTGGGTGGTGACAAAGAAGAGACTATCGCATTTATCGAAGAGATTGTTACTAAAGGCGGGGTACAACTGGAAGAAGACATAGCTTAGTAGTTTAAGGACTAAGCAACCAAACATGACATTGGAATACGACTCTTGTTTATTGCTATGTCTACTTAGTCTGCATGTCATTAGATGATACATATTAGAGTAGCTTAGCATGTGCATACTTGCTAGTTTAGGCTACCACATAAGATAGGTGCAAGTAGAACTGCATTAAATAGATTATGACTTATTGTATGCTCAACCATGTGAGTAAATCAATTTAGGAATATGCATTATAATAGGTCAATCCATAATTTCATCATAATCTCTTATAGATAGAATTCATGGGGTTGATTATGGGTTGGTAATTATGCAAATGGTGCAAGGGAATGCACATGAGTGATATTTGAGAGACTATCTCATTTTCCTTTTTACATCATAATATTGAAAGGATAACTCTAGACATTTAACTTTTTGGATGTTTTTGGGCAATTTTTAGCGGAATCCAACAATACAATTGTTGGTGAAATTGCAATTTTCCATTTCTCAAATTACATTTTTGAATGCATAGATGGATCCAACACACTAAAAGAACCCTAAGTCACTTGGATTGTGTAATCTCAACAACTGATATCTGCAATTTTGGATTTTTTTTCAAATGTTTGGCCAAATTTTGGGCAAAACTGATCGAAAAACATAATTGGAAAAGGTTCAAAAAGTCAAATGTTTAGACTACGCGATATTGAAACAAGAATAAGTTTGATTCTCTCACAAGGAAGCCCAAAGCATAGAATCTTGTAAAGGTCATTCCTACATAAGAGTAAAATATGAGATTAATATAAAATGAATAAAAAATTAGATAACTTTTTAGTTTAAGGACTAAGCAACCAAACGTCACATTGGGATATGACTCATGTTTTTTTGTTGTTGTGTCCACTTAGTTTGCATGTCATTATATATTACATATTATAGTAGCTTAGCATGTGCATACTTGCTAGTTTAAGCTACCACATAAGATATGTGCAAGTAGAAATGCATTAAATAGATTATGACTTATTGTATGCTCAACCGCTTGAGTAAATGAATTTAGGAATATGCATTGTAATAGGTCAATCCAAAGTTTCATCATGATCTCTTATAGATAGAATTCGTGGGGGTTGATTATGGGATGCAAGAGAATCCACAACATATCCTTTCTTATATATATAAAATCAAATGGAATAATATATGAAGTTATATTTGAGAGACTATCTCATTTTCCTTTTTATATCGTAATATTTTCCTTTTGACTTTTTGGATTTTCTTTTTCGGGTAATTTTTAGCGGAATCCAACGATGCAATTGTTGGTGAAATTGCAATTTTCCATTACTCAAATTGCATATTTGAATGCATAGATGGATCCAACACACTAAAAAACCCCTAAGCCATTTGGATTGTGTAATCTCAACAATTGATATCTGCAATTTCAAAAAAATTTCTAAATTTTTTGCCGAATTTTGGGAAAAACTTATCGGAAAACATGGATGAAAAAGGTTCAAAAAGTCTAAGGTTTGGATTACGTGATATTGAAACAAGAATAAGTTTGATTCTCTCACAAGGAAGCCCAGAGCATAAAATCTCGCGAAGGTCGTTCCTACATAAGAGTAAAATACTAGATTAACATAGAATGAATAAAATATTAGATTAATAGCAAGTGAGTAAAGGATTAGACTAACACATAACATAGAGTTTGATTTTTAATAGAGAGTGTTCTTTTGTTTTATGCATTTGAATGTTGTTTGCAAAGACAAATTTATGAGATGAACAAGAAGGGTGAGGTTACATGTGAAACATTTTTGTAATTTCATATGGTCCAATGTTAGGCCATGTTTGTGAGAGAGTATTTGCTCGTGGTTCGAAGCATAGTCCAATGAAACAAATGTAGGCGATTGGCTAATGTGTATGCTTTTATCTTTTTTATGCCACTGATTTAAGTGTGAAGTCATATAAATACAAAAATATGCATGCAGTAACTTTCAAGGGGGGTGGGGGTGGTGATGACATATGCTTGAGAAGGAATCTCCTAGCGAATTAATGGGTACAACAACTAGTTATTCATGTAAATTAATGGATGTTGATAATTTTATATAGGCTTCAATAAAATGATAATAGAGTTATGTGATGTGGATGTCGAAGTCAATCATTATAGAAAGAGAAAAAGTAATACTAAAACAACGACTATTTATTATGAAACTCCTACTTGTTGCCATGTCCACTTATTGTATGTCATGCTGTATGTGCCATTAAATGTTACTTGTTATAGTAAGCTAGTGTGTGCACCACCTTTTTATCCAAGTTATCATACAAGTTATGTACGAATAGAAATGCATCAAATATATTATGACTTATTGTATGTTTACTTACTGTGAGTATATGAATTTAGGCATACACATTTTATTAGATCCATCCACCATCTTGCCATCATCTCTTGTTGATAGAACTTGCGGGGCTAATCATGGGCTAGTATTTGTGCAAGGTAGGCTCATCATTAATGTTCACAAGGCCCATTATCTACTATACACGTGTATCGTGTTAATTGGCTTATGAAGTGATATTGTAAACCTCTCCCTCTCTTTCAATTATTTTCTATCATATGGGTCCTTGAAACTTTACAAATAGGTTAAAAGGACAACAACCTTAAGTTGATAAGCGGTATATTCGAGAGAAAACAAAGTGGAAGTTTTCTCAATTAACATGATTATTGTAGGGTATCAACAACTCCCAAGAGTAAGAGATTAATGAAGCGGTTGTTAGAGTCATGTTGAAGATATCTTCAACCTTGAATTTCTCTAAGTATGACTGTATATAATTAGTTGTTATATTAGAAGTATAGAATAAGATAACAACACCAATGTGGGATACACATTGCATTGATCAACCTTTGACACATATCAAATGACAAATAAATTGCATCATAAACACATTGAAATCTCTTATTGTGTAGTCCTACGTTGTGACCTCATCATACATACAAAAAAGTTTAGGTTTAGTCATACAACCTCTCGATGCATTGATTTGGTCACAAACACATATAAAAATAGCAAAGAGACATCAATACACATATAAAAATAGCAAAGAGACATCAATGTAATTAACCAACTAAGTAATTCCTATAATTTTCCTTTAATCATATATATATATATATATATTTTAATAACAATATCATAAATTAAATTATTGATAAATTTATTTATAAATAAAAAAATATATATTTTTATATTATTCATATTTAATAATTTTATTTTATTAATAAAACTTTAAAATTAATAACTATCCAATCTCATCCCAGCAATTCCTATATATAATATTTTTGTTAACTAAATTGTTTACGCACCATTAATTACATTGTCCATATTGTTCCGTAGCCACACCACCCCCGTAAGAGTCACACACCCAATTATGACCTTTTAACATAATTCGGTAATAGTAGAATCCACCAAGATATCAATCAAATCGATGCACTACTACCGAAGCTACGCATTGACAATGGGTACAATTAATGATCTTTAACCTTTATTTAACCTTAAACCCTATTATCATGGCTATGCATTGAAGATGCTGGCATATTCTAGTCAGTCTCCAAAATCAATCAATGGGTCGATTTATTGTTCATAACTTTCTTGCATTTATCAAGGCATTCGTTAACATGTTTACTTTTTAACATTTACCTAATCACATTAAAAAATCACTGTAAGCATATGTAATTGCCATGTTTAAATGATTAAATATAATTAAGCCATGACATCTAAATAAATGCCCACGTTCTGCTTCTGATCATTTAGCTGCCATTTCCATAGCTTATAGAGAGGGTTGGATACCAGTGCTCTAGATAAAACATACTCAATACAATTAACCTGAAACCTTGGCAAACGCAGGAGAGAAATAGTTACAGTTAAGGTTTTTTTCACTATTTTAACGTTTTGGTTACATGTAAAATTTACAATTAAATTTTAAAATTAAGTTTTTAAGTTATAATTACCGTTTTCAGCCTCTTCCTTTACCTATTATACTCTTTCGGCGTTTATCAGACATAAATTATATATGACTGTGCTAGTTTGAACACGGTCTAATTTTCCGGTATGTTCCATAATTTTCAGATTTTACTACTTTTTGGTTTTGCTACAAAATACTAGATACCTCGAGTTAAACCACCGTCTCATCCACAGATTCCTCAGGCTAGAAGAACAATATGGGTTTGCTATTCTGGAGGAGCAACAAGAAGGTAACTGAAGAAAAACCCAAAGAGCCTCCTTCACCTTCTACAGCTTCAACCACACCATCTGCCCAACAGTCCACTGATTCATACAATGGCGCTGTCATGGAGGTCCCAAGGCCCGCAGAAACATCTGTCTTTGAATTTGGGTTAGCTGCCAAGTCAGAGGATGGAATCACATTAGCTGGGTATTGTCCAGTTTCCAATGATATTGAGCCCTGTCGATGGGAAATTCTCCCAACAGGGGATCCCGAGGCTCCCCAGTTTCGAGTAGTTTTTTGATACAGAGTGGCTCCCCTCTGGTCTCTGGCTCGTTGGGTAGTTGTATTTATGTGGGATATACCAGCTAAGTTATGTTAAGCATACAAGGTTAGGTTATGAGTTATTATTCATTTCAATACTGGATCTGTTTCACTGTTTTCTGTCAAATTGGACAACCCATATGATAATATTAGCTGGACTGCTTATTTATCTTATTTAGTTGGCCGAACAATTTGATTCATACCAATGTTATAAAGACATTTTTGACTGAACAATTTGATTCATACCAATGTTATAAAGACATTTTTGACTTGTGCAATTATAATATAGTTATTGGAGCCTGATCATCTAAGAATTAGACCTGTGCTAGTCTTAGTGAAAAAAACACAATATAACATGATATTTTGCAAGAATAAACTATTGGGTTTTCTGTCTTTGGCTACTGCGTGGAATAATTCAATACTGTGTGGAATAATTCAATACTGTAAGTGGTATTCTGTCTGTAAATGGAGATTGTTATGAAGTATATAACTGAAGATGGTATTGTGAATGCGTGTGCGGAGGAGTAATCTGTTCCAATGGCAAATTAAAATGTACACTATTACATGTGAGTAGGGTCTGCCCTCTTTGCAAGGTATACAGCTATATGAACTAATGGGCCCCTTCTTTATTTTTTTTGTTCAAAGAATAAAAATGTTTTTATATTACAGTCGAAAGATTACATGATAGAACAAAAAATCTTTTATTTGTTGAGCTTTTTAGTTGAATGCTGATTGAACAGATTGTGAAGAAAGGTTATAGAATTAAGTTTTGATTGGGTGAAGAATGAACTGTTCAGATTAAATATGTAAATTGAGCAATAAGTTATGAATGTTGTGTTTATTTTGTCATGAATCTGATGGCTTAACAACTAGAGTCTAGAGTTATGAATGTTGTGTTTATTTTGTCATGAATCTGATGGCTTAACAACTAGAGTCTAGAGTTTATGGTTTTTTAGATTATAAATTTTAGATTATAATTAAATGCCTGCAAAGGTGTACTTACAATCATGACTCTTTCTGTCCAAAACTCAAGCAGATGATGTTCTGGCTTTCAGAACAAGATCACATCAACAGCTGTTGGTTGATTGTGTACTTTATATGGATGGTTATAAATTTAGATCTCCACCACCTGAAGAACAATGCAGTGGTGACTGTAGACTGTATCTTGTAGGTGGATTAATGAGAAATGTAATTTTAATATTTTATGGATATATTGGTTTGCAATTCCAAAGACATAGTTTCTGTTTTGCAATATTGTTGATGTATAGAAATGTAACAAAAATGGTAAACCCTTCTATTTTTTGCAATTCTCCTCCAAAACCTTGAAACCATCTCCTGCATTCTAGGACACCATAGGGGTATTGGATATTTTCAATGTTTAACATGATGGCATTTGTTAGGCAAGGCAGATCTAGCCCACCCAATACATGAACACCAGATTCACACTGACACATTTTCTAGGATTGGCAGTTTCTAAGATTGCAGCGATCAAATCCTTTGCTACTTAGTTGAGGTTAAATTGAATATACTTCATTAAAAACAAGCATTTAAGTCCAATGTGTCCCTTAGGTTCTATTTCCTTTTCTCTGTTGCATGGATTCCATTTTAGAGCATTGCATTTCTTGCTCATTTAATCTGAACACCGGATTTTCACCAACACTTTTTTTTGGTTAGATGGTTTCTAAGATTTCATTGCTCATGTCTTTTGTTAGCTTTTGGGGTTACTCCAAAAGCATTTTCACTTAGCTAGGAGAGTGCTAGGTCACCTAATCCCTTGGTGATGCTTGATGGACATATGGATGGCTCAATTCAAGTGGATGCTTGATCTTGGATAGAGTGCTAGCATAGTGCATTTACCCAGGAGGTTGTTATCCCGTGTGACATGATGACTAACCCATTGGGTGCACACAATAGAGGAGTTGCTTGCTTGATTAGGAGAGGTACCTACCTAGGAGAATGAGCGCTAGGCACTTGGAGGAGGGCACTTAGCCCTAAGAGCACGTAACTGTGTGACATACACCTTGGTAGTTGGATACTTGACTTGAGAATCCTTGGGTTGAGGAGCATACTTCATGGAGGTTGGTTGTGGACTCAGACACATATGTTGAGGAGAATCATTGGAGCAAGTAATTACCTTGGCACATAGGTTGAGGAGTGTTGGGCACAAGAGCACATCTGGCACACAACCAGAGGAAGAGCACCTTGCATGAGGGCACTTGGAGAACAAACCACAATGTAAGAGGGAGCATTGGGCTAACAACTTGTTGGATAGTGCACCATCTTGGAGGAAAGGTGTTGGGCTTGAGGGGCATCATGCTTGGAGGGAACATCACCTTGAGGTCGGGTAAAACCCTAGTGTGACACTTGTCATCCTTGTATTGTAGAGTGCTCCATGTGGGGTTGCCTTGTTGACTTAGGTCTAGTGTTACTTGTGTGGACCTAGTCCATGTTTGATGTTGCCCTCTCTCACCTATTTTATATAGAGGGAGGAGAGAGTCCGTTATTACTCATTGCTAATGTATTCGTTATTTTATCTTTGTAATTGCCTTGGAGGAGTCTTGTAGGGAGAAAGACCAAGGGTTTGTGATGTAAACCCTATAGGAGATGTGAAGATGGATGTCAGTGCTTGAAGATGTTCTTGGATTCATTGCTCTTATGATGCAAGAGGACGTTAAGGCTTGTGCTTATCGTAGAGAAGAGCATGAGCGTTAGAGGACTTGAAGACTTGGATACAAGATTTGCTTGTTGGCTTGAGTTCCTCATACTTTGTATTGTCTTGTAGATGACGTGGCTTTTGTTGTGAAGTAAGAGGAGGTAGTGCCAGGGTTCCAACCCTAGATAAGACATGAAGAATAAAGCTAACGCTTTGGTTGATATTGCAACCTTGTTCTTGTGTGGTGCATGGAGGCTAGGTCAAGATCATTGAGTCCTAGATGAGTAGCCTTGTTTGATGAGTGGAGGAGTTTTGAGCTTGGTGTGATACCTTGCTTGGAAGAAGACTGGCGTATTGTACTCTTGATGTTCCATGGAGGTCATGGTGCTTGTGTTGATGCAAGAGTTGAAGACCTAGAGTTTGAGGACTTGAATTCTAGGATGGTCATGAAGATTTGCAGGTTAGTGCCGGAGTTGTCTTGTAAGCCTCTAACTTATGTGATGCAAGTTGGCCAGGGTTTGCAAACTCTAAGGAAGACAAAAGCACTAGTGTGGAGATCTAGATCATGGTGAGATGCTTTGCTTGGAGGACTTGGAGCTTGATGTCATGTCATGCTTGATGGATCTTGGTGAGATGCCTTGTTGGGGCAAGTAGTTGTCATGTGATGTGATGATGTTCTTGGAGGTACATTTGTGTGATGCAAGTGAAGGAGCCGCCAGTTTTGGTTAGGAAGGATTCCTAACTTGGAGGAGTTGGAGGCTAGGGTTTGATAGTTGGTGTGATGCTAGCTTGTTGTGGTTACCTTATCTAGGCTTGGAGAGTATTGTGGAATAGTCCTAGTTTGTGATAAATTAGTAGACTGTATGTACCAGCTTATCACAAGCTGTTGGTATGTATTTGTACTTCATTTTTATGTTAATATGAAGTGTAAATTATTGTCCTAAGTTTCTGTACTTGCAGATTTGATTTACAGCTTATTTCGGATGATGATTTGAATAGTTAGTAGTGATGGTTTATCATGCTGATTTGATATAAGAGTAGGCAGATTTACTTGGATGAATTGACAAGTAAAGAGAAGCTAACAGGGCAGATTTGTAGCTGGTAAAAATCTGCTGTAATAAGATTAAATTCAGATCTAGTTTGTGCTTGGGGATGTGCCCTCGAAGGCTCGGAATCATCTCTTAAGTTTGTATACGATTGGGTGTTTGTTTCCTTGAGTTGCCTAGTTGATTGGTTGATGGAGAAATAATTGATATGCTGCTGTAATTGATAAATTAGAATCAGCCCCAAGACTGAAAGTTCATTAAGAAAAAGATCCAAGAAAAACAAAGTAAGTAGGGTTGAAATCCGAGCTTTGAAAAAACTGGTAAAAATTCTTAGGAAACACTCAACTGTTTTGGATTTCTAACACCTTTTGCTATTTGTTTTTGGTTGAATTTAACATGCTTCATTCTAAACAAGGGATTAAGTGCAATATGTCCCGTATATTGTTTCATTTCTTAGTTTTTTACCAAGAAAGGGCTACTTTTGGCCTTGCACATTTAATCCCAACCCTAGAATCACATTGACACATTTTTTGGGATGGACAGTGTCTAAGCTTTCAATGCTTATGTCTTTTTTTTTGAATTAAAACCTCCTTTGACTATTAATGTAAACAATTTGTATAATGCTTTAACACAAAAAGATGCAGCTCGCAAACACAACCTCAATAATAAAAAACAAGAGCTAGCCAAAAATAAAGAACGCTGGCTAGCAAAAGCCAAAACTCCCACATCCACACATAAGATGATTTTATGAATGTCCAACAAGTGACCATAAATAGGTCAAAGGCACTGCTAGGTACATCAAAAACAATAAATAGCGGGAGTGAGAGTGCAACTCCTATAAAAGCATATCTATCCTTTGAGGGCAAATACCTAGAATCCAAAATCTATCCTCAAAGAAACAAAAGGTCATAAAGCTAGGAGTCCCATAGAAGAGAGGAACCTATGAAAAATCCAAGCCCTTGGCGACTAAAGTCCTTATGATCTCAATCAAACAAGTAGATTGCTAAATTTAATTATTGCATTAATCACACAATAGTTGGAAATTAAATAGCGGAAGCAAAAAAATCAATTTCACACAACACAGGTAATTACTCCTTCAAAACTAGCTTTTCATTCCTTTGAAAAACTTACAAGGACACCTCCACAAGTTGCTTAAAAAACAACACTACACAAATACCAAAAAAACACCTTGAACTGAGTGGAATAACCTGCTGGGAGAGTACGGTTTGCTTTACAACCATTTGTACGAACTATACAGACGCTTGTACAGTCTTGTCCATACGATTGTTACAAAACTATGTCAATCTATGTATGGGATTGCTTGCTGCCTGGAAATGCCTCTTTCCTGGCCACCTGCTCTCTTTCCCTCTCTCTGTCACTCAACCTACTCAACTGCTCTAGTGTTCTTGTGTCTTTGGACTCTCTATGTTGACCTGTCTTTATAGTTTTAGCTGAGACCAAAACCCTAATCCATTTGTGAGATTACTCCTAGTCTAAGTCATGCATGCATGAAATACACTTAGACAAAATTGCTAAAAATAAGACTTTCACTTTTTAACTAAAGTGATTTACAAAATAGAATTTACTTTTCGAAAATAGAATTACTTTTCAAAAATATCTTGAACTACTTCTTGAACATTCATACGGAACCTATGCGAAAGTTCTTGTTCAAGCTATAATTCTCAACACTCCCCCTTAGTGAGGAAGGAATTTTGCACCAATCTAAGTCTATCTCTAAATGTCTCAAACTTCCCTTTTGCTAAGGGCTTGGTAAGAATATTAGTTACCTACTGATCCATGGGAATATACGGGAGCTTCATTGTTCCCTTTTGAACCTTGTCTCGTATGATGTGATATCTTATCTCTATATGCTTGGACTTATCATGAAACATTGGATTCTTAGAGAGTTTGGTACAACTCTAATTATCACAGTAAATGATCGTGGGATCCAACAATCCTGTAAGTAACTTGAGAAGCCAGATGGCCTCACAACTAGATGTACTCGCTGCCATGTATTTTGCCTCTGCTGAGCTAAGTGCCACAAAGTTTGCTTTCTACTAAACCGGGATATCATCGTTGATCCCAAGCTAGAGCAACACCTTGAGGTGTTCTTCCTGTCTGTTGCACTACCTGCCCAATCTGAGTATGTATACCCTTGCAACTGTTGAAATATTGTAGCTTGGACAGGTGTTCTTGGCTTAGGCAAGGTGTCATGCAAGCCAAAGGACACATGGCTTAATGTTTCTCCAAGTCATTTAAATTTTCCTAAGTCCAAACTTAGGAAAAAACAATTATTAATTATTATTAGCTAACTCTCTGTGAGAAGCTTCTTTTGGACTCATTCAAAAGTCAAAGTGAGTTTCAAATTAGATCATAGCCATTGATTTGACACGTTGGGGGTTTAATCTCCACCATTGAATCACTTAGTTGCAAATTTAAAGGCAGAGGGGGTGGCTTGAGGAGATTCATTGATTTGGTGAGTGACACCAAGAGGGATTTAGTGCAAATGCAAACGTGACCAAGGCGAGTTCGTGGGAGAGTTTTCAGCTTTATAGAGAGATAGGAAAGGCACTTCGCCCTTCATCTCTCATCCAACCAGTGTATCCATTCTTGTGTGGGCCGTGAGCTGGAAGTAGAGGGCCGTAGAGGTCGAGTCTCATTTTGCAGTAAAGAGGGGTGTGTGCAGGCYGAATAGAGGCTGAGTCTAGCAGTCGTAAGGGTGGATGGAGGTAGGGATAAACCCTATCGTATTCAACAGAAGATTCGGGTCAGTTTGGAGGAGGGTCAAAACCCTCAAAGAGACACCATAGCAGCCAATTCGTGGGGGCTGTCTTAGCCGCAATTTCGAGGCCGAAACTTAGACAACCGAGGGATCAAATTCAGATCGATTCTCTCTGTGGGGAAAGTGGTCCCCTTGTGTTTGTGAGTCTCTAAACACAAAGGGGGAAACTATTACCCTCAATACTTTACTTTATGATTCTAATTTCACTTTGACTTAGGAGATTTAAATCAAAAGTGAAATAAGTCACTTAAGTCATTAAAGTGACATTTAATTCACTTTGTGGGTGAATTAAAGGACATAAAGCAAACTAAGGAAAGTGGGTTTCATAAGTGAGATTTTTGGATTAGATCTCACCCATTGATTAGACTTGGCTAGATTGGATCTAGGCCATTGTCTTTTAGGGTTTGGCCAAAGAGAGGCTAAAGGAGAGAATAGGGCAAATATGAGATTCATTCTTCACTTGAGAGAAGCGAAGAAGAGGAGGAGAGCTCTTGGGCGCATATCTTGAGGAGGAGAAGGCGCATGAGGGTGAGGTTTGAGGAGGAGCCTTAGATTGGGTTCTAGTCTACCATGGAGGTTGGGCTATTCTTTGATGGAGGGCGCATACTTCTAGAGAAGGGCGCAAGTGCTTGTGGAGGGGCGCATCTTGAGGAGAAGAGGCGCATCAAGCAAAGGGAGGGCGC
Organism: Picea sitchensis; assembly: GCA_010110895.2. NCBI lineage: Eukaryota > Viridiplantae > Streptophyta > Pinopsida > Pinales > Pinaceae > Picea > Picea sitchensis. The sequence continues at coordinate 346 of SNQJ01S0208520.1, read as the reverse complement.
ATCTTGAAGAGGGTTCTCTCTTGTTGGGTAGAGGCACACTCTATGGGAGATGGAGGGCGCATGACACTTGTGAGTTTTTGCTTGAGTAGGGGTGCACTTGAGCTAAGTGCGCACCACATCTTTGGAGGGAGGCTATCTTGAGAGGAGGGAGCTTCTACAAGGGCAAGGAAAAGGCAAGCAAGGGTTCACAGGATCAAGCAAAGGCAAAGGGAAAAGGGATCAAAGGCAAAGGGAAAAGGGATCAAAGGCTAGCAAAGGATGAAGGGCGCACCAAGGCAAAGCGCGCCTTGCTTCAAGAGGCTAGCAGGGAGGTCTTCAAGGAACTCCAAGGCATCTGAGAAGGGTT
>SNQJ01S0208519.1:10167-24676 GCA_010110895.2 Picea sitchensis | reverse complement strand
ACCATGATACCTGGACCAATTACCTCATGGAGCAAGAGTCTTCTCCGATGCAAGTCCAAGCCGAAGGTGATGGATGTTGCTGCTGCTGACAGGACAGGTCTGATGAAGAAGAAGACAGATGGGACCTCCAGGGCCATTCTTAGGTCGATCCTGCTCTCAGTACTCCATGTCTAGGACCTGTGGGCCTCGAGACATGATCTCCTAGTTATCCCTAGAAATCGGGGATAGCAGTCCATACTATGGATATGGTACCTAGAAGCTGGTACATCCAAGATGAGACCACAAGGAAAACAAGAGACTAGTGGAAACTAAGCAGACAATTCTACACAATGTTCGAGCTGACATCATATGTCCTTGAGTAGCAAGAGATTTAGTTCAGGATCAAGAATTCCATCTTCCATCGGTAGCCTAAATAAACCACGTTGGAATTCGTCTACGGATACCACAAGCCAATGGAAATTTGTTTGCGGATACCACAAGCCAATAGAAATTCATCTGTGGATACTGTCGGAAGATTGACAGTGACGAAGTTCAATAAGAGGACCCCCAAGGAATATAGAACCATGAATGCCTCCAATAGCACTACGCCAGACTATAGCATTGCGCCAGACTATACCTAACCATTAAAAACTAGGGGAATGCCTCCAATAGCACTGCGTCAGACTATACCCGACCATTAAAATCTAAGAAACACAATATAGGCACAAAAGATGCACCTAAGATGGCCATAATTGGTGACTACTAGGTCAAGATATAGTGACAAAAGTGGTAGACTTGGTAAAAGAATATAAATACCTGTTTCCTAGGATTTTCTTAAAAATGAAGGGGATTGCGGGATCCCTTAGAGAAATGAAGATTCAGTTGAAGTTTGATGCTAAACCGGTCAAAAAGAGACTGTATCGAATAAACCCAAAGTACAAGTAAAAAGTGTAAAAATAGTTATATCGAATGCTAGAAGCAGGGATCATTGTCCTCGTGGAGGAATCTAAATGAATTACCCTAATGGTGGTGCAACCAAAGAAAATGGGCGATCTAATAATTTGTGTAGATCTACACAACTTAAATGAAGTAAGCATACCTAATCCCTTTTTGACACCAATTATAGACGAGGTACTAGAGAACGTGGGTGGATGCAAAGCATATTCATTCACAGATTACTTCTCAAGATATCACCAAGTGAATATTGTGAAAGAAGAGCAATCCAAAATGACGTTTGTGATAGAATGGGGCCCATTTGCATACACGGTAATGCCCTTTGACCTAAAGAATGCACCTATGGTGTTTTCCAGAATTGTGGTCACAGCTTTAAAGGACTCCATGCATAATTTTCTAGAGTTATACCTAGATGATTGGATGGTGTTCAACCCTCTCAAAGAACATATCCAGAAACTACGATTGATGCTGGATAGATGTAGACAACTGCAAATATCATTGAACTTGAAAAAGTGCATTTTATGTACATTGTTTGTCACACTACTAGGACATGTCGTATGCAAGGGAGGCTTGCTTGTAGATCAGGAAAATATTGCAGCAATAGTGGACATGTTGGCACTCACTTTCGTAAGAGAGCTACGTGCAACTTTGGTAAACATAGAATACTATAGACGATTCATACGGATTTTTGTTAAAGTTGTTGCGCCATTGGAGAAGTTAATATGCAAGGATACGAAGTATGCATGGACCCATAAATTCCAAGAGGCACTAGACATGTTGCAAGAGAATTTAGTGATTACGATGATCCTAATATTCCCATATTGGACCAAGATATTCATGCGGATGCATCCTCAATTACACTTGGCACAATGCTCACGCATCCTGGAGAAAACATTATTTATCATCCAGTCTATTTTTCCAGCAAGAAGTTATCAAACTCAGAGAAGAATTGTACGACCACGGAGCGCGAAGCATTGGCAATGATCTATGCACTATAAAAATTTTGAAATTACTTATTCAATGGCCACTTCAAATTTTTTACTGACCATTCAATGCTCAAGTATTTTTTCAATAAGACAGTGTTGTGGGGGAGATAGTGTCGGTGGCTTTTTCTATTTCAAGAATTTTATTTTGAAGTTGTCGTCAAACCTGACAAACATAATGTTGGGCTAGACGATCTCTCAAGAATAAAGATAGGGGGGATTTGAGGAAGTTTAGATTATGAGCTCCCTGATGCACAGTTATTCATAGTCGAAGGAGTGTTAGATGAAATTGTCAAGATTGCAACCTACCTCACAACAAGTCATGCACTGGGAGGATACACCCAAACATAATGCAGACAATTGGTGAGACGCAACATCGATTACCATTTGATCGCAAGCTACTTGTACAATATTGGCACCAATGGAATCCTACACAGCTACGTATTAGAACATGAGCGCAACATGATCCTTTATGAGGAACATGAAGGTATTGTAGAGGGACACAACTTTGGAAAGGAAACAATGAAAAAAGTGTTACACGTAGAGTTATGGTGGTCGTCAATGTTTGAAGACGCTAAGGAATGCTGCAAGCACTACGATGTTTACCAAAGGATTGGGAAGCCTTGCAAAATGGATGAACTGTTTCTTGTCCCAATCACAATTCTTGAGTCGTTTGAAAAATGGGTTGTTGATTTTATGGGACCCATCAATCCCCTGACGTGCAAAATTGATGTGTGATACATTATTACCGACACTGATTACTTGACACGATGGTTAGAAGTTGTGCTGGTGAAATATTTTACAGTAGAGATGGTTGAACGCTTCATATTTGAGAATGTCATCACAAGATTTGGCTGCCAAAAGATGTTAATGAGTGATTAGGTCACACACTTTATGAATAATACCATCCACGCACTCACTCAAGAATGCATGATCTGTCACAAAAAGAGTACACCATGTCTTCCTTAAGGCAATGGCATGATTGAATCCCTCAACAAGATATTAGAGCATGCACTAACTAATGTTTGTAAAGTACAACACAACCACTAGGATTAGCGGATTCCAACATTACTATGGGTGTTAAGAACAACCTGTAAATGACTGACTAAGAATGCGCCCTTCAAGTTGGTCTATGGAAAATAGGTCGTGATGCCCTTTGAATTTTTAGTACCTATTATCGTGGTATTTGTACTTATGTCAAATCCAAAACAAAAGTCTTCAAATCCATGTAACTACAAGATAACCCACCACTGTCACCTTAGTAGGAAATCCCCACATTTTAGTGATGGAGGTCCATCCCAAAGGAGGCATCCCCAGTAACCTCAAGGGATCAGATAGCAATGATATGGTCAAGCTCAAAGTGTCCTCTCATAGGCTACCTAAGTCAAAGGGTCTATTTCTATGATATTGAGGAAAAGAGAAGTGTTTTGGGTACCTTCCTACAACAAGAACAATATAGCATATATGTATAACAATTTCCAAGTACCAATGTGATAAAATACCTCAACTGGAAATAGAAAACATAAATATATGATGGACGAATTAAAATTGCAACAAGATTATTTTTTATAACAGCCAATAGTATTTTTTAATAGCCACAAGAAATTCAACTCAAAATTGCAAGAAAAGATAGTGAAAATATAGCACTTATCCCAAGAGATTTATGAGTATGTTAGCCAACAATTAGAGTGAGTTATGCAAAAACTTACAGTAGTTAGGATGGTTGTAGCAAATATTTGCAAGAAAAACAAGATAATTAGTATATCTAGCTAAGCTAAAGTTAGAAAATGTTAGTAAAATTCTTAGAGAGTAGAGTTTGAGAATTGTTTGATCAATTCCTTTACAATAGAGCAAGTAGACTAGTGCCTTTGGGGCTATGGAGTCAATTACAACAACAATATAACTTGGAGAAATAATGATTATAATAGTGTTCTAAGGATGATGAGATGAAGCTTGAGGTGCTAGCACTTTAGGGCCTCAAGTTTCAAGACTCAAAAGATGAATTTTGCTAGAGAATAAGCTCTTGTGTGCTATAGTGAATTCTTCTTCTTCCTTATACTCTTGAAATATATAACAAGAAGTTTCTAGAACAAGACTTCTAAAGTGCTAGAACTTTAGGGCCTTAGAATCCTACTCTAGATAAGATTCTCTCAACAATTTAATAACTGGAATGATCTAGAGAGAGGAGGAAACACCTTATGCTCTTCTCCTAGGGTTTTAAGCAAGCAATTTCATAATCTTCAATATGACCAAGTAAAATTTACCATAAACATTCAATGCATGAAATGAAAATTGCATATTTCACTTAATTCACCAAGAATAATCAAGCACAAACCCGAGCTGCATATTTTCCACCAAGAATAAGCCAAGAGACATCCAAAAATAACTCCTCCAACCCTAGTGCATGAGTAAAAGAGTCCAAGTATGCCAAAAAGGGCGAAAATTTCAGACCTAATCCTCTTGTGTGAGAAAGAGTTGTGATGAAAAATGAAAATGGAAAGGCCTCTATTTATATGAGGCCTTGCAAACCATATTTGTCCAATTTTAAAGTCAACTTTAAAATATAAAGAGGTTCAACCTCATATAATTTTCCCTATAAATTACATAAAATCATTTTTGCACAAACTAACCCTAAAAAGGGTGACGTCATCCCTTCTAGGGTGACATTAGGCTCCCAAATTGAAACGTTGAGATGGAGAAGTCTCTGTGTGTGTGTGTGTTCTGCGAGGTTTGACCCCGCAACCCACTATATAATGTGCCAACAACTTAACCAATTGCGCTAAGGGTGCGGGTTGGTTATGAAAATCGCCTAAAAAATATTAAATGCTATCCTAAAGTTTTGGTCGAAGGTTAAGGGGCCTGCGTCCTATTTAATGGGCACGTGGACCAAGAAAAGGACACACATGAATGCAGAGTATGATGTCTCAAAGTTTGTGCCCGAGGGTAATTAGACTTGGAGGTAGCTCTGTAATGCGTGCCACGGGGTCCAACACATAATTTTATGAATTTTATACTCATTTTTATCGAAATTTTGCAAGGAATTTAATGGCATACTTTTTTTTTTTGAGTTTGAGTAACATGTAAAAAGGTCATTGTAAAGCACAAGCATTTGAGCATTAATAAAGAGGTCTCTATTGGAAGTGGACACGAAGACGTAGCCCAAATTGGGTGAATTCCATTATCAAACTTGTGTATGTGATTTCCTCAGCTATTTGCAAGTTGTTTATCATTAAAGTGTATTTTGGTAGATAAGTAATTCACATGTATTTTTTAATCAGTTAAACAATCATTTTTTTTCGAAGATCAAGTAGATGTTTATATGAATTGAAGACCGATTAAGTACATAAAGATTTTTCGGATCAGGTTGGTATCATAGCAAGGTTTGACAAGTGGTTGCAAGTAGATGCTTACAAGGTCCAAATCCAGGTCAGGAGAAGGAGAACTTGCTAATTACAATCCTAAGATTGGTTCAGGAAGTTTTACTCGTCGAAGAGAAATGACTTCGCCGAGAAAGTTCCTTACAACTTCGAAGATGATTTCTTTGAGGCTTTTAATTTAATGAAATCCATGGTGGAAGAAATGTATGGGGCTCGATAGAAGGCCAAGGAGGAAGGTACATCGGAGAAAGTTGAACCAGTCAAAGAGGAAAGAGTAGGTGATGAAAGTATACCTTCAAAACCCTCCTCACCATCATCCTCATCATCATCTTCTTCTGAAGGAAGTAAACTTTCTTCACATAAAAAGAAGCCCTCTAAGAAGTCTGATCATAATATGCCTTTATTAAAATTGGATGTCAAGTTCGAATTGTCGACCTATGATGGATAATTGAATGCCGACAAATTGGACAACTAGATCAAGAAAATAGAGGTATATTGCAGGGTTCAAAAGATCGTGGACGACACTACAAAGATACAATTAGTTGATCTTCGACTAAGTGGCACAGCCTTGATATGGTGGGAGAGTAAGATGCAATTTGATCTTGTTCAAAACGGTAAAGTAATCTCCTCTTGGGATAAATTTACTAAGGCCATAAGAAAACAATTATATCCACTAGCTTATACTCAAACAATAATTATAGAATGGAAACATCTAATGCAAGGTAAAGTGTAATGTTCCTTACTTGGCTAGTCTAGGAAACACTGCCAATGTGTGTGTAGGATCAATGGTTTACAACATATAAATGATCATACAAATAATAAATGCAACAAAGGACTACAAAGTTTGTATTATGATATCTCTGTGGATTACAAAATGGCCGAATGCGGCTGAATAAACTGAAAATGGAAGAGTAATAAGTCAGCAACAGAAAAGAAAGCTGAGGAAATACCTACATGTTCCCATTGTAAGAAAAAGGGACATGAGGAATCATAGTGTTGGAAGCTGCATCTAGAATTACAACCAAAGAAGTTAAAGGATAAATGGAAGCAGAAGACTACTGCATCAACTCGACAGGATCTAGGATTAGATTATGGGAATGAATCTAAGATCATGGCAATAGAAATTAAAGGTATATCTAATATCAATTATAATTCTTCAGTTCAATCTGTCAAATTGGAAAGTGATACTGATCAAAAGAAAACAAGTGAGATTTTCCATGTCAGGGTTATAGTTAAACATACAAAGGTAGATACTTTGTTTGACAGTGGATCTCAAGTTAACTTAATATTTGAAGAAATTGTTTAGAAGTTGGGTTTAAATACGACTCCTCATGAAAATCCATACCCATTAGGTTGGGTGTGTGAAGATGCTAAGTTGCAGGTGATCAAACAATGTAAGATCATATTTTCAATTACAACTAAGTTCTTTGACGAGGTTGAGCTAGATGTTGTGCCTCTTGACATTTGTGGCTTTGTCTTGGGTAGTCCATATCTATTTGAAATGAAGCAATATTCTATCGTGAAGAAAATAAATATCACCTTTTCAAGGACGCGGTTGAATTTATTACCAGAGCTCATCGAATCAAAACTAATGTTTCTTTAGTGAGAACAGGGAAAATGAAAAGACTCGTGAATGCAATTAAATCTTTTGTTCTCATGATAGTGAAACAGAAAGAAGAAGATATATCTGATTATTTATCAGGTTGTGATCCAGGTCATAAACATGAGTTGGTTAAAATCATATCTAACTATGATGAGTTATTTCAGGAACCTACAGGGTTGCCTCCTAAGAGGGAGGTTGAACATGAAATCTATTTTTATCTGGATGCTCCTCTTCCTAACATTGGTATGTGTAGATCACTAGTACTAGCGAATGCATAGATAAAGAAGCAAGTTCAAGAATTTCTTGACAAAGTAATTATAAGGCCAAGTTTCTCTCTATGTGGATCCCCTATTTCATATCTATTTGAAATGAAGCAATATTCTATCGTGAAGAAAATAAATATCACCTTCAAGGACGTGGTTGAATTTATTGCCAGAGCTCATCGAATCAAAACTAATGCTCTTTTAGTGAGAACAGGGAAAAATTAAAAGACTCGTGAATGCAATTAAATCTTTTGTTCTCAAGGATATTGAAATAGAAAGAAGAAGATATATCTGATTATTTATCAGGTTGTGATCCAGGTCATAAACATGAGTTGGTTAAAATCATATCTAACTATGACGAGTTATTTCAGGAACCTACAGGGTTTCCCCCTAAGAGGGAGGTTGAACATGAAATCTATTTTTATCTGGATGCTCCTCTTCCTAACATTGGTATGTGTAGATCACCAGTACTAGCGAATGCATAGATAAAGAAGCAAGTTCAAGAATTTCTTGACAAAGTAATTATAAGGCCAAGTTTCTCTCTATGTGGATCCCCTATTTCATTAGTTCCAAAGAAAGATGGCATGTGGAGGATTTGTATTGAATTCCGAGCACTGAACAAGATTACAGTAAAGAACTGTTATCCCTTCCAAGAATTGATGATTTATTGGATCAGTTAAAGAATGTTGTTTATTTCACCAGGTTGGACTTGAGAAGTGGTTACCATCAGATCATAATTGCAGAAAGTGATATACAGAAAACTGCTTTCGAAACAAAGGAAGGGTTGTTTGAATGGTTAGCTATGCCATTTGGCTTATGAAATGCACCTGCGACATATATGAGGGTGATGAATGATGTGTTCAAGCCTTACATGGATGATTTTTTCATCGTTTACTTAGATGATATATTTATCTCTAGTCGAGCATGGGAAGATCATATAATGCACGTCAAGACAGTCTTTGAACTCTTAAAGAAGGGTAGTTGTGGGCTGTGTCGTCTAAATGTAAATTTGACAAAACTTCTCTGGTATATGTGGGATATATTGTAGGTGGGAAAACGGTCCAACTAAAGATAGATCCCAAAAGTAGAAGTCATTGTGAATTGGTCTAAAGCCAACTACTCCCACAGAAGTTAGGAGCTTCTTAGGAGCAGCATAGTACTAGAGAAATTTCATTGCTAATTTTTCTATCATAGCAACTCCTCTGCATGCATTAATAATTGTAAAAAAGGTATTTCAATGGGGAGACAAGCAACATAAAGACTTTTAGAAATTGAAGGAAAAGATAATTACCACACCACTCTTTGGCCTCGCCATATCCCAGAATAAACCATTTGAGAATCAAACCGATGCAAGCAGATATACCATGGGAGTAGTCTGATACAACGAGGAAAAACCTATATGTTATCATTCCGGTGACTCTTTACTCTCAAAGGCGCATTAACCATCCAACATAATGATAAGGAATCAGATGCTGGTACAAAGTGAACAAATAGAAGTATTTACTTAATGGGAAAGGAGACAATAATTCATATGTATCATTAGTCATTACAAAGATTTGTAGTCACAAACCAAGCTACAATAGTCACAACATTTCAGGTGTATGGATTTCTTACAACAATTTCATTTGGTAATCAAGTATAAGAAAGGTATTCATAATACGGTCGTATATATGTTTTCAATACCAATGATTAATGCATCTACAATACCAAGGTATAATCCTTTAGCTCATGAAAGTTACAATGAATAGTATGATAAGGGATGATGATTTTAAAGATTTTATATGAAGCATTAAATCATGGCAATCAACAATTAGATTATCATTATATGTATTGAAATATTTTATATCATCTTAGAAAAACTCTTTGTATACCCGTGAGATGAAAGAGTAAATGTAATTAGAGAAGCTCATTCATCTCTCATTTCTGGACATTTTTGGGTTGGTAAGACAATAACATAGTTGCAAAGATATTGTTATCGGGCCCTCGAATGAATGAGTCGGTTTCCAAGTATATAAAAGAGTGTGTTATGTGTGCCACAAGCAAGCCTAGAAACAAAAGTTGGGATTATATATGCCACTTCTAGTAACTTTATCACCCATGGGAAAGTATATCCATGGATTTTGTAGAGGGTTTGCAATGTCCATGACAGTCATGATTATTTATATGTTTTTGTGGATGGATTCATTAAGATGTGTATCTTAATGCCATGTAAGAAACAAGTCATAGATGAATAGACATCACATGTGATGCTCCCTTAATGCACGTGGTTCATTTTTGGTTTCCTACATCTATTATATCATATAGAGAATCTCTCTTTTTGGGAAATTTTGTCTCATTTATGGGAGCCGATGGACACCAAGTTAAAGAAGAACACTACTTTTCATTTGCGTAGGGAAGATGGACAAACAGAGGTGGTAAACAAAACAATGGCACATCTACTTCAAGGATACTACAACAAGCATCCTAAGTTATGGATAAAACATTTCCTCATGTACAACATGCCTATAATCATGCCATGCATTCCTCTACTCTAGAAAACTCCTTTGAAGTATGTTTGGGTACTTGCCTAAATCACCCATGGAATACTTTGGAGAAGCAAGTAAGAAGATGGACAAGATGATACGATAAAGCTAAAAGGTTCATCCAAAAGATCCAACAAGTACATTAAGCAATACAAGAACAATCGAGAAGAGCCAAGCTAAGTATAAGGAAAGATATGACAAACATCGGGTTTATCTTTAGTTCGAAGTCCTGATCAATTATGGTTACATATCAGTGCAAAGATAGAATGAAGGGTGAAGGTAAAAATCTAAGGCCAATCCAATATGGTCCATTCAAGATCTTAGAAAATATTGGTACTAATGCCTTTCGTTTAGATCTACCAGCCTACATGCAAAATGTATTCAGTGGTAAATGTTGAGAATTTGAAGCATTATGAGCCTCCTATGATTATGGATGAAGATGAAAGTATTCAGGTTACGAAAGTTGATTATTTTTCTCCAGAGTATTTAGACAAGCTACAAACATATGTTATTCTCAACAAAATAATCAAGACTTCATAGAAAAGTGATGTGGAATATCTTTGAGTTGGTCTTAAAGGGGTGAAAACAAGTAAAGAAAAGTGCACGGAGGTTGGACGAATGAGGGAGATTTACCCTCACTTAGTTGCTCATTAATAAAAAAATTTAGTGGTCCAAAATGCTTCCAATGGGTAGGAATGATCCAGGAGGATCCAAAATGCTCACAGAGGACCAGGAGGATCCAAAACGCTCATAGAGATCCAAAAGGGTTCAGAAATGCTCAAACTTCAGTCGTCCCAAATTCTCTCAAAAATGCCATCAATGCATAGAGCTCAACGATTTATTTCCAATGATGCTAAAATCATCTCAAATAGAGCTCGTATGAAAAAGTTATGGATTGTCAAATTTTGGTTCAAACTAGGGCAAAAAGTCAAAGTCAACAGAGTCAAAGGTGACACCTGTCACCACTGTAAGGGTGACACCTGGCACGACCATATGGTGCTGACATTGCCACACCAGGAAATGCCACATGGCACACTGTACATCCAACCAGGAAGGTGACTTGGCACCAATAGGCATTTGACACGTGGCAATGATAAGCCGATTAGAGGCTACCATGTGGCATCCTCCCATTGGCCAATTATGGATGAGGTTGTTTAAAATTTTGTTGGATCTCAACGGATTGAACCCGAGTCTCCCTCCAAATAACCGAACGACCTCACCACTATACCCGACATATGGTTCTTAACCATATACGGGTGCATATATATTTAAGTTTTGTTGGAGATTTTAAATGGGGGGAAAAGGGACGAGGGATAAGCGCTCAACCCCAAGACATATGTATACAATATAACCATATGTTAATCCATAAGGGTTATACCATATTAAACCACCACATATATTTCACAGGGTTTAAACTATATGCAAACCATATGTCATATTTCGCAGGGTTTGATCCTGCGACACACTATATAATGTGCCAACAACTTAACCAATTGCACTAAGGGTGCAGGTTGGTTATAAATTGCCCAACAAATATCAATTTCTATCCTAAATTTCTAGTCAGAGGTTAAGGGGCCTGTGGCCTATTTAATGGGCACGCAGACTGAGACAAGGACACACAAGAATGCAGAGTACGATGTCTCGAATTTTGTGCTCGAGGGTAATTAGACTTGGAGGCAGCAACATAATGCATGCCCGAGGGTTCCGACACAAAATTTATTAACTTTATACTCATTTTTATTGAAAATTTGCAAGGAATTCAATAGCATACTTTGTTTTTGAGTTTGAGCAACGTGCAAAAAGGGAATTGTAAAACGCAAGCATTTGAGCATTAATAAAGAGGTCTCTATTGGAAGCAGACCCCGAGACATAGCCCAAATTGGGTGAACTCCGTTATCAAACTTGTTCATGTGATTTCAATATTGTTGTTCTATTTTCGCTCAGTTATTTGTAAGTTGTTTATCATTAAAGTGTATTTGGGTAGACAAGTAATTCACATGTATTTTTCAATCAGTGAAACAATCATTTTTATTTCGAAGATCAAATAGATGTTTATATGAATTGAAGACTAATTAAGCATCTAATGATTTTTCGGATCATTAAGGGTAGGAGGGAACATTACTTGTGGAGGATTCATTTCCTTCTATATTGGACCCCACATGAAATATTATCAACTAGAGTGTTCCCTACTCATGAGGTGTTCAATTCGACTTGAATTTCGCATTACTCCACTTTATTTTACTTCAATTCAATCTAGTTGACTTAAATTTCACTCCAATTCATTCTGGTAGACTTCAATTCATTCTTGTCGATGCACATGTTAATGTTGGAGTTTCTTAAGATGGAGGCTAACCAATTCTCGGAAAGGGGGATGCACCACTTTAGGAGAACTCATTCTTCCTATATTTGAGTTCGATGAGTTCATCCTTCCTATGAGGTTGACTTTCACTTTAATTCACTAGCTATTTACTTCAATTGACTTCCAATTCACTTCAAGTGACTTCTACTTCATTTCGGTTTAGGTACATGTTATCCAAGGAGGTGTTTCTTTATCAAGAAAGAGCTCATCTATTAAGGGAAGGTAGGCGCTCATCTAGAGGAGGAACACATCCTTATATTTTTATCAAAGGAGTTGCACCCTACTTGGACCTAATACACATATTTCTTGGAGACAACTCAACTTGTTCTATTCCATAGTAATGTGCACATCAAGTGAGTCCTATTTTTGTAGATTGACTTCTACAACAAGCCATCCATGCTAGACCCATCCTAAAACATTGGAATCATAAAAATTGTTAGGTTTGTTGAATTCAGGTTGGGATGTGAAATTATAGCTTCTTTATATGAGGTTTGATCATGTTGGAACTTCTCTCAAACGTCCTCGAATATTTAATGACAATGTAAAAAAATTAAGTAAAAGGGTAAAAAGGAAAAATAAAGGAAATGGAAACTTTTAATTTAACAATTTAAGATTATCATTATATTTTATATGTTGGGTTGGCTTGTGTATCAAGCAAACATATATTCAATGCTTGGAGATGTGTTCACTACTTAGAGAATATTCAGTTTGACTTTTCCACTGATGCATGGGGATGGAGGATGCACTACTTGGGCCATATTCAACAGATATGTGTGCTAGTTTCTGGATAAGATAAGATAAGATAATTTTATTAATGTCCAAAAAATGACCACAAAATTACATCAAATTGAGTACAATAATCACAATACAATGTGGTAAGACAAACAAGATTCATATATAAATTAATATGTTGAATGCAAACTATTGATCTAAGATGAGCCCTGAAGACTGGACACTGAACACAGATAACAGAGAGCAAGTATGGAAAGAAAATGTGTAAGGACAATGGATCCAAAGTCCATAATACAAATAATACAAGTGTATTAGGGTCCACTAGAGATAGATCCCCTAACGTCCAAGGATAAATGCAGGAAACCCCAAATAGAATATTGTCTAGAAGAGGAGTTGGAAAAACACTTGGACTGCATAATGTGTTGATTATTAGATGAGGTAGCCCTCCTTTGAGGTCTAGATGAACTCTTGACTACTAGTGTGGGATTTGGAATGATAACATCATTTGGTTCTCTCAAAATTAGAGATCCCTCCCCCCATACTCTCACTGATTTGGAATCAGAACCAAGGCTATTATCAGTCTATCCCTTGGTAGGCCTAGCATATGGGAGAACCGTAAAAGAGGAAGTGATCATCTTGGTGGAAATTGGTCTAAGAGGAGGCCAAATATTCTAGGAATGGAGTTCAAGGGCTTCCCTCGTGTATAAATCCATGCATCTCTTTTTAAGATACAAGAAGAAACTAGAGAATCTCTATGGCTCCCTAAAAAAACTATTGAACTACACTTAAATATCATAATAAATGGGGCAATAGAATATGAAGTAATCCTTTATCGCAACCTACCAAAGATGGCACAGCTTGGAAGATATTGTCTCATTGGTTGAGCTAGTGCTCAACCTCTACCTGAAGTGTATGTGAACCCACTTTGAACTATCCCAGAGGAATACAAAGAGCATGAATCCATTTACAACCACTGTATGGAGGTTGGACAATAAGGTCATCCCTTAACTCCATGAAATTCTCTACATAGAGGGCCATATTTGAACATAACCAACTTAGTGGGTTTGTCCAAGTGACCTATATAAACTACCTATATATGTTATCCCATGTGATCCTATTCAACTTCACTTTAGGAAGTAATAGGTGACTAGGTGCATCAAAAGAGTATTTTAATGAAGAGAGGTGATCCATCAAAATATCCACAGACTCCAAAAGATTACAGACCCTCACAAACCAACAACATGCCCACCCAAAGTGGATAGCCAAAGCAATGGAATCTAATGAACAATAGGCCATATTTGAATATTGGTTACAATCCACAGTCAGTAAGACTCTAAACATAATGTAGGAGGTTCGGTAGCTGAGAGAGTTCCACGAAAATGAGGAGGTTGAAGCTCAAATTGGTAATTTGATTCTTGATTTGGGAGGCTCTAACTCTCGCAATTCAAAATTCTTCCAGACCCTTGAATTATATTGGCAAACCAAGACTTTGGTTTCCCTGGGTATGCTCCCCAAGGAAGAAGATTTCAAACAACTGAAAGCCCTCCAAGAGGCTTTGGAGATTCAAACTGCATACGTTGTTGAAGTCATCAATTGGTTAGCTAATCGACATGGAGGAAATTTTGTCCCCCCTAGGTGCAACTATGCTAAGACCACAGGTTCCAAGGCTACTGTTGGCTGCGATGTGGTGGACCTCATGAGCTCCCAAGTTCCTAATATCAAGTGATTTCTGGTTCT
>SNQJ01S0208519.1:0-10157 GCA_010110895.2 Picea sitchensis | reverse complement strand
ACCAACTAGCTCTGCAGTGCGCAAGTCTTGGAGAAGAACCTACTGCAACTAGGGGTGACATCAAAGAGGGTTTTGGTATATGTCTTGGTATCTCTTGGTTAAGTAATGAGCTACTCTTTCCTAGTGAAGGAGTAGAGGAGGATCTTATTCTTTGTTTCTGGTCTATCTATATTACGGAAGTTTTGTTGGGCTTTCTTCCCCATGAGGGTTTCCCAAGATAATATGTGTGTATCTATTGTTTCTGTGATTGCCTCTCTTTCAGTTATTTTATTTGAGCAGCTAATGTGCTAAATGAATATAATAATAAATAATAATTGTAACTGCTAGCTGTATAAGTAAAATTTCAACATCGTATCAAAGAAGGTCTGAAAGAGACCAACTCACAATTTATAAGAAGTGACTAGCCTCATCGGACCCTCTACAAAATCCAGTTTTCAGTATTGCAGTTGTTGTAGAATTAGCGTTTATGCATAAACCCTAAGTGTCAAGTTTTCCCTGTTTAAGGTGGACGTTGGGGGAAGCAACCACATCTAGAAGCTTTCCCTAGGAGGGTGCATCTAGCCCCTGGATCAAAATTCCAAAATTTGAAGTTTGAAAAATTAAGGTTTCCTCATAAAACCCTAAGTTGAAGTTGCAGTTGAAGTACCGGTTGCAGTTGTAGTTGCAGTATCAGTTACAGTATCAATTGCAGTTGTAGTGCCAGTTCCTTCATGCCAGTTGCAACACCAGTTGCAGTGCCAACACCAGCTACAGTACCAATTGCAGTGAAAGTTTTTGTGAAGTGTTGGGACTGATATGTATTGTCCTAGTGCGCCTTACTCTAGAAAATATCCAGCTAAATTTAAGTTACAAGTTGAAGAACCTTTGAAGTTTTAAAGGTTCGTTATTCCTTGTCGTTGTTGTCGGATGGTGCCACTACCTGTCTATATTGTCAGAGGTATGTACTTACATATGTTCAAATTGTATCATTATTCTAAAGGGTATTTGCAGGAGAAATGATCTTTTGTCTAAACAACAATCGTAGATCTAGAAGGATCTCAGATCAACCACATTCAGAGGAAAAATGCACCCCATGTTTGATTAATTTGATATAACTCTATTTGTTATGGCATTATTGTGATCTTATGAACATCTAGGTTGTATTTTGATCTGTTGAAATTGTGACTATCATACTAATTATTGGTCAAAATTAAAGTCAGGGTATTAGG
Organism: Picea sitchensis; assembly: GCA_010110895.2. NCBI lineage: Eukaryota > Viridiplantae > Streptophyta > Pinopsida > Pinales > Pinaceae > Picea > Picea sitchensis. The sequence continues at coordinate 8,949 of SNQJ01S0208519.1, read as the reverse complement.
TTGATTAAAGTTGAGATTATAGAGTTTATTCTCTAACCCAGTTTTCTATCAAGAAAGCATATTATCTTAGTACAGAGGAGAGGCTGAATAAAATACTTGTTATCTTGAGTGAAGGAGACTCAAACAAAACAAAAAACACTCATTATTGAGGACAAGACTCCAAGTTCCAGGTTTGATTGATTAAATTGATAAGATTCAAATTTACACATATCAAGTTTGATAACTTCTAAACACTAGTTGTGATAGCAATATTTGAAAAGTTTTATTATTGAATACTTGACAGCATGTGAGCACTATTGAGATAAATTCTTACTATATTCATTTAATAGATATAACTAGCATCTCCTCTAGGAGAAACTTCATGTTTTGTTTCCAGGTTACCATGGAGGAATGATTGATCACAACACTAGTGTTTCTCTCATTCCTTATTATTGTATTTCTTACTTTTTACCCTTGTTTCAGGTAGGTGACAAGTGATAGCTCTGAAGGAGATATTGTGATGATCGTTCTCACTGTTGTTTTTATTACTATTATAAAGAGTATTATTCTTGTCTATTGTTTCTCCCCTGTTGCTCTTGTTCCGGGCAAGTCACAGGTGATAACCCTAAGGGAGATATAGTGACGGCTGCAGGAGACAACATATTAGATGAGACATGGAGAAGACTATCCAAGTTGTATACATGACCATATACATCCATGTACCGAAGAAGAAGAAGAAGAAGCTACTTTGCTAGATACACAACATCTCATATGAAGACAAAACATGAGGAGAAGAATGCTCCAAAGATAACAAAACAAATCCCTCTAGTGCATTTGATCACTCTTTAGCTCATCATGAAGAGTTAGTAGATCTAGAAGGGCCTACCCAGAATCAATGTAGTAACTAAGAAGAGACCAACATGGTCCCATCACACTTTGTAGGACGCAAAGACATATAGCATTGATGTGCCATATCAGAGGGAGAAGATGGCTTCGAAGATTATATAGACTCAAAAGAAGTCAAGATTTAGAGGGAGCATGGAGACTCAGAGTGAGCCTGATCTCAGATAGGATCAGATGAAAAAAAAAAAGACGTCTCCCAGGACGGACAAACAGATGCCATGAGTTGATAAGACTAGATCGTAGCTTTCGAGACTTCTACGAGACATGGAATCTCCTAGGAATATTCCCTTGTTTTAGTGATAGAGGAGGAAGCCTGTTAGAAGAAATGGGATATGAATTTTTCCTTGAGACCAGAAGGGAAGTCAATGGTGACTTCCAAGATTGATCTAACAGAACAAGTAGGTTGCAGATAATAGTATAAAGATGTAAAAACTCTGATTGGTGTCCAGAGGAATCTCCTAGAAAGAGGGAGAAGACTATGATGAGAMACTTGCTCCAGTAATCCAAGAAATAGTTCCAATGTTCACAAAGACAKCCAGAACAACCATGATTCCAAAACAGTATGAGATTCAGAGGGAGTAGTCCCTATATACGAGTTTGAGTTGCCTCCATGAAATAAKAAAAGCTACCTTCAGTATCAACCACTCTCAGTTTCAGATGAAGTTGTTGCCATGATAGAATAGAGAAGCTATTCTCAGATTTCAACAGCTACAGTRAGAATATAGAAATCATTCTTAGCTTCATAAATAGCAGCTGCAGGTGCAGARTCCCAGTTCCAAAAGGAACAGTTGCAGAAAAATTAGAGGACATACTCTCAGGCAGTGAGACAAATAGTGCTTTGCAGAAAACACATAGAACCGACACATGATTATGCAAATTGAGTTGCAGCTAAGCAAGTGTACCAGGTTGGTATAGTGTGATGTGAAAAATTGGTTTCAAATAGGAAGACTCATGTCTACAAGTTGAAGCAAGCTCCAAAAGCTTGGTATGGAAGGATTGATAGTTTTCTGATGAGCTTGGGATTTACCAAGAGTAAATATGATCCCAACCTTTACTTCAAGATTGAGAATGATGGACCAATTATATTGTTGTTATATGTGGATGACTTATTCTTAATAGATGAAGAAAATCTCATAAAAAATTGTAAGAAGATTGCCATTGAATTTGAAATGAAGGACCTAGTCCTGATGCACTATTTCTTAGGTCTTGAAATATGGCAGAGCCCAGAAGAGATTTTCCTTAATCAAGGAAAGTATGTTGTGGAAATTATGAAGAGATTCGACATGATGGACTGTAGATCCATGTCCTTTCCTAAGGAGACAAATATGAAGCTATTGATTGATACTTTGTCAGAAATAGTTGATGTTACTCTATACAAACAAATGATTGGTTCGTTGATGTATTTGACGAATACCATAATAGATATATGCTTTGTTGTGAACACCTTGAGTCAGTATTTGGTGGAGCCTAGACGTGTTCACCTTCTAACTACAAAGCATGTGATGGGATACTTTAAGGGTACGTTGGACTATGGCTTCTATCATACTGGAGATTGTGACTTCAGATTGTATGGCTATATTGATTCAGATTGGGTTGGAATGGCTTAAGACAGAAAAAAACACTTCGGGATGTTGTTTCAATTTGGCGTTAGCCATGACTTCGTGGAAAAATAGGAGGCAATCGAGTATTTCTCTCAGTACGGCAGAAGCAAAGTACATTGTAGCATGCTCCGCCAGTTGTGAAGCCATATGGCTTTGGAAGTTGTTAATGGGTCTATTTTGACCTAGAGATGGATGATATCGTGATCTTTTCTGATAACCATAGTTGCATAAAGATGGCAGAGAACCCAGTTTCCACGATAAAATGAAGCACATTGAGATCCGATACCACTACATTCATGACATGGTACATAAGGGAGTTCTGAAGCTCCAGTATGTTGGCACAGATGAGCAGGTAGCATATGTGTTGACTAATGCCCTGTCTCATGTGAAGTTTGAGTAATTCTGAGACAAGCTTGGTGTAGTCCAAAAGGACTTCCCTTGAAAGGGGGAGTGACGTTGATGATACTATGGTATCCTGACCTCCAGCAGGGCATCTTGTTAGGATTTATATCCTAGGCGATTGATCATCCCTGGACATATCCTGTAAGGTCCGAATGGACGGTCTTTTAGAGTGCCTATGTATGTATATACTTGTTGTGGTTAGTAGTGTGGTGGCTCGTTAGGATTTATATCCTAGGGGATTTTATTATCCCTGGACAGATCCTGTAAGGTCCAGATGGATGGTCTGTCGGAGTGCCCATTGTTATTGAGGTTATTCATGATGTTGTTGATGCTCCTATCTCATTATGTTTCCATTGATGTTGTTGTTCCAGCTTCGTGTTGTTGATGTTGATGTTCCAGCTTCATGTTGTTGATGATGATGATGTTACTCCAGCTCCGCGCTACAAATGATGATCATGTTCATTTTCTACTAATGTTGATGATGAGAAAAACTTCTGATGACCTATATATATGACAGACAGTGTTCTGGATGCTGATGACGATGTCTCCTCCTCCTGATGTTGTATTGAGTCCAGTTAGTTGTTATTAATGTTGTTCGTAGAATACCCTTCTTGTTAAGGGGGAGTGTTGAAATATTACAACTTCGAAGAACATTCTACCTAAAAGGGAGAGTTGAATAATATTATTATATTATATTTATTAATTAGGCCCTATTGTGCCTTTGCAAAAGTCGACCCTTTTGTGCCTTGACTATTAAAGTAAATTAAGAGCATAAAGTGATAGGTCGTCCCATACCTAATTTTAGGCTGGCCAGTCCACTATTTATAAGGGAGGCCAACACCTCATTTGGACACAGTCACCAACTAGCTCTGTAGTGCACAATTCTTGGAGAAGAACCTACTGCAACTAGGGGTGATGTTAAGGAGGGTTTTGGTCTATGTCTTGGTATCTCTTGGTTAAGTAGTGCACTACTCTTTCCTAGTGAAGGAGTAGAGGAGGATCTTCTGCTTTGTTTCTGGTCTATCTATACTAAGGAAGTTTTGTTGGGTTTTCTTCCCCATGAGGGTTTCCCAGGTAATCTATGTGTCTCTATTGTTTTTGCGATTTCCTATCTTTCAATGATCTTATTTATGCAGCTAATGTGCTAAATGATTATAATTATAAATAAGAATCATAACTACTAGGGATTTTTGGAATGAACCCAATTGGGTTTCTTCATATACATATTTTGCACAGTCTTTCCAAGTTTCACCTCTTTCTGGGTTCTGGGCTGCTAGTTATAGCTTGCCAAAGTTCTAGGCAAATTCATGTTTTTGGCCTTGAATGCTACATGTACCTTTTGTGCCATCTCAAACATTTTTATATGCCCAAAATTTTAATTCAACTCCATGAACGTGTTTTATGGTTCAATAGATTTCCATAGACTTCTCCTATGCCTCAATCGAATTCCAGAGAAGAATGTTATGACCCTTTGAAGTTAACTCGGTCTTAAAATTTACCCTGCATTGTTTGTCCCGTAACTTCCTCATAAAAGCTTTGTTTGACGAATAGTTTACACCATTAGAAAACTCTCTCTGGGCTCTTTCATTTGAGCCGCAGAGACAAAGTGTACCTTGGTACACACTCTTTACCTTGGTACACTCTGTTCTCCTGGTTTTTCAGTAGCCAAAAATGTTGTTTAGGGCCTCAAAAACGCATTGCAAAAAGATGACCTTCATACAGTATAAAATGTCACAGAAATTCACTGGTTTTTTGTTGTTGTAGACCATCCAAACGACTTCAGGCGTATAGATTTGAAAATGTATACCCATATTTAGCATGCGTAGCAATGTCATAAGGTATGTATATTTCGTACACCTATAACTATTGTGGATCACTTCTCTGTCGCACCAATATCTGGTGCACACTACTTTTGTTCCATGTGCCAATATCTACCGTGCACAATTTTTGTTCATGCACTAATACCTATTGCGCCCAATTTTTGTGTCGCATGCTAATATTCAATGTGCATTGCACTCTACGTGCCACACCATGCCAAATTTTAGTGTGCTCCCACTGCGCACCAGTACTCCGCGCGAACCATTAACTAAATCATTGCATGGCAGGAATATTCAGCATGCATGCACTACATACCAACATTGCACATGCACCCACAAAATTCCTCTGCACTCTGTCAATACTCAATGCGCACACCAAACACACCAATATTATGCATGCGCACACCACGCACGCCAATATTACACATGCATCACCCAACCGGCACCGAGCAGTGCTAAATTTAGTGCACACATCTGCGCATGATTATTTTTCCGTGCTTCATTAGCTTTACTCCGTGTAGCACCAAATTTAAGTCTGCACACACACGCACAATTATTTTCCACGCATAACCAACTCTACTCCATGCAACACCAAATTTAATTGTGCACATCCACACACCGTTATTTTTCGCGCATTAATAACTCTGCACCCCGCAGTGCCAAATTTAAGTGGGCACACCCGCGCACCATTATTTTTCACGTGTTACCAACTCTGCACCGTGCAACACAAATTTAAGTGAGCACACCTGCGCAACAATATTTTTCCGCGCATCCTAACTTGTACTCCATAGTACCAAATTTTAGTGCGTAAAACAACACACCCTTATTTTCCACACATCACAATATTTTCACTGCGCATCACGCATTTTTAGTGCGCACACCTGCACACCTTCATTTTTCTGTGCATCAATTCCTCGTGAATTTCGCTACAGAAATTGGGGCTTTTGAAAAACAATTTCCAATTTTCACCGTGGACATTCTGCAACTATGAAATTTATTCAATTTCACTCTAATAACACCAATTCAAACTTTGCAACAACAAATCGTTGTTGGTTGACATTCCTGAAACGAATTTTTCCAAACTCAATTCACGAATTGAGAATATTAGTCAACTAATCTCGCTCCATCTGTCATGGCTTCCCTATAACTTCAAATTCGACCAATTCTAGGTCTAAATTTGCTAGAACAGATATTAAATTAAGAATATCTCACAACTTGGCAAAATTTCTCAAATTTCCCATGAATTTAACAACAAAAATTAGGGCTTTTTCCCAATTTCACGCAATTGCCTCTGATTTTTACCATGGATGCACTGTAACTTGAACTTTGACCACTTCGAAATCAATTCTCTGTAAAATTTATCTTCAATTCTACTTGCTCGACCCATCGAAGCTCAGTGTTGAAAACTTGATCTCTGATACCATATTGTAGCATCTTCATCATCCAACTGGGCTATGCCACATAAAATTTTCGAAATGTATACAAAATTAAAACTTATAGAAACTTTGCAAATTCACAGAATCATACAGAATAATAATAAAAATACACATGCAAAACACACATGAAAAACCCATAAAAATAAACGCACAAATAATAGTGCAACATGTAATTTAACACACAATTGACACTTATATTGGTAAAAATATCACCAACTGTGTGCAGACCTTCAAGTTCCTCCTAGCATTAGACCACACTTCTCAAAACTCTCAGCAATGGGTCACCCCCGAGATGGGACTAAACTCCACCCAGGTATAGGAACTCCTAACCAGGCTGATGTATCTCAGACAACAGGAAAAAAAACTCCGGCACGGGTGCCAACTCGAACTAACAGCCTACAGTCCCTCATTCCCCACATGCCTTTCCCACCCTAGGAAGTGTGCCCCTTCTCTGCTCGACAGTCCCTTAGCTACCCCACTTTCTTTCTGGGGCTTCAACAATAGGCGGGATAGGAAGTCTCAGAACCATGTAGCTGCAATTTGGCACCTTCAGGAAATCAATTCCCAACAATTCTCTCACCTAGAGAGAATTGTTCATGGGCTTGACAACCCGCCTCTTCAATATCCCACGGGACTGACAACCTGCTTCTTTAGTCCAACTCCTTAGATAACCAAGCACATGGATGGGTACAGGTATAGTGACAGGAAGGTACGGAGGATAGATGAATGAGTGAGTGAATGATGATGAAATGATGGGAAAATGAACTAGGTCCAAACTATATGTATGCATGTTCCCAACTTGACACTTGTCATGTTGAGAACTACTTTTGCCCAATTCTCCCCATCCATAGAACTTAGGATAAAATAATTATCCATACTTTATACTTTAAGGAATATTAATATAATATTCCTTTTTCGCTTAAGATCCCTAGCTTAGCCCCTTATCCTTAACTTTTAGCCTCGTTTTCCTAACTAGTGGATTTTAGCCCCCCATACTCTTTTACATGGTTGGTCTGCTGCAGTGATGTGATTTTCATTAATATTTGTGTGTGATTACATTTACATTACAGGCATACTATCCTTACTGCATACCGGCTCACCAGCCTCAAAACACAACATATACACAAAGGCTCTCTACCCTCAAAATTGCGCGCACTTAAGTTTGTTGCACGCGGTATCCTGGAATGTGCACACTTCATCATTTTAGTGTGCAGTACAAGTGCACGCTATACCATGGAAGGTGCGCAAAAAAAAGATATCAAACATCTCACCAGCTTATATACATATGTACATTTATATTTACATTTACAGTTGGGGTTCGGCCTAGGGGTATTACAGGATGGATCCACAAAGATCTTCAAGAATCATTGTAACTATTTTTGTAACAACCCGACTGGTCATGGTCGAGGCTTTGGATGAGCTGGAAAGTTTGTTATGATTGCCAAACTCCATGGAAGATATGCAGGGATGCATGTGGATATGTAAGGGTTGGGTTTTTTTTCACAAAGATGAGTCAAGTAGTATGAGAGTGAGTAATTTGTAGATGAGTTAGAGCTCTAGTTCCATTTTTGTTTTGAGATAGAGAAGTAGATCTGAGTGCATGGTTCATTTATGTTCCGACTATTAATGCATCTTGAGCAGGATTTAACCTCTATGTATAGAAATGTAATTGAATGCCTTTGAGCTTAATGAATAAATTCTGAAGCACACTTATCTATGCATCTGATGAGTTATGATTTGAATGTATGCATGTTTTATATTATTCTGTGCAGTAATCTTGTGGTAGTTATGAATGACTGAATGACTAGTTCATGAAGGTTTCCTTTATGTTTTATTCCTTCACACCTTACACAATACCGATGGTCTCTGTAACTCTCATGGTGTCTTGGGTGAGACTTTATTCAGTCCTTTAAGATTGAATATGCCGACACCTATATGATTTTGTTGGTAAATCCTATTGAACCCTGCGTTTGAAACCCCCCACTCGAGCCAACAAATGGTTATGTTGCCACAACCTAAAAGTTTTGTACTACATCTTGAAGGAATAAAATGAGGTGGAAACCTTCCAGGAGGGACATACAAGACTGGATATTTGATAAGGAGGACGAGTTCACGCGATGAGAGACAAGGAACCTGCAGATCAACCTTGAACATTGGAAACGAAGGTACATCCATACAGATTTACATGATTTTTTTTTTGAGTTTCCTTGTTTATTACAAGAGTGGATAAAGAGGAAGACATGGATTAAATCTACATGGGGAGCCCAAGAATAACTAGTTTGGGACCAGAATAATGTCAATAGAATGATATATATGGATAATAATTAGGCCAGATATATCATGTTCTAGTTTGAGCGTGTGAAAGAAGGGTATATTGTTGAGTTTTTTATTGAGTGCAGTGAGTCTTTCAACAATGCTAAAAGAAAATTTGTAGAGGGGCCCAAAAGGAGATTATTGGAAGAAATCCCTCTATGGTTAAAGATGTTGTTTATGGAGAAGAATCTAATGCGCATAGAGCCTGGTCGAATAACCGATTAAATCAACTCACGCCGAGGGGGGATGGTAAGAAGGGGGTAAAAGAGAAGATGAAAGAAATAATGGATCTAGCAAAAGGGATCCAAAAGAAGATGAGATGAGGTGAGAGGAGAATGGATCCAGAAGAGCAGAGGAGAAAAAGAGTTGATAGATACGCAAGAAGAGTCGAGCTAAGGAGGCAACACTAGTAGAGGAGAGAATAAAATAAATCAAGGGGTGAAGAACAAGTAGTTAAACCCAAGATGAAGAGAAAAGAAACCACACTAGAAGGGTGTG
>SNQJ01S0208518.1:0-16168 GCA_010110895.2 Picea sitchensis | reverse complement strand
ATTAAACATATAGTGATGAGAAAGGACGTTGTATACCTTGGAGTGATCAGATGAAGTGATAATATGAGTCTAAATACAGGTGATGAAGGGTATAATAATGGCAAAAAGTATGGGCCAAAAAGGTACAATATGTGGTCCCAACAACTCCTACTCGAGTTTTAAAGATTTTTAAGTTGTTTCTCGAGCTCTTAAGACCTCATCTCTAGCCATCAGGCCTTATCAACTTCTAGAAGATGGATACTCTACATATATATCTTTTTGATTTCGAGATGTAGCTCTGTTGTGTATTTCTCGTGGCTACACTTTACATATTTATATGACATGGATCTACAGTGTATTTGATTGGTAGCCATGATTTTATTTCATCCTGAGCATGGGTATGCCCACCTCAGTGAGACAATTATTATTTTGCAGGAGGCACCTCCCGATTTCTGGTCCCAGGGATCACTTGTTTGGAATGTTGGTGAAGATTGTTAATGTATTTCGGCCATCAGATGCTCTTCTGACCTCACACATTAGGGAGCATCTGCTAAAACCCTAATTTTCACTAGACATGCTTACCTTGCATCAGGCCATCTCAGATTCCTTCTTTGCCAAAACATTGTTGAACAACTCTTCTTAAAAACCCCTTTTATAAAGGCCCACACGCCCTACTCCATTACTCAATGCGTGTACACTCTATCTGACCCAAGACAGCGTGCCTGTACCTACAAAAGCACAAAAAAGGAAAGTTGTTGTTGGAACACATAGCTTTGGGTAAGTTTACTAAACCTTTCGGCCATCCATGGCCGGTCACTTGACCAAATACCTAGCTTCTTCTAGCCTATAAAAGAAGGGTTAGGGGTCCCATTTTAAAGGAGGATAATCATAGTAAAGAAACTATACCCGATTGAGCATTCCATTTGTCCCAACCTTTAGCCATCCTTGTGCAAAGAGAAGTATAGAGAAAATCAGTTGGAAGACAGTGGGAGAAGAGCCTAGGACCAGGATCGAGGAGCAGTAGCTGACTTATCATTGTAAGGTAACATTGTGAAGTTAATAAAAGAATTCCTTTTCTCATCCCGCCATATGAGATTGTCATTATTGGAATATTGATTGTATGATTGATTAAATCTCTAACCCATTAGTTCATAGATCAAATGCATGTGGAGTTCTTTGTTTGTCTTTAGTGAATGTAGGTCAGCATTGGGAGGAGAGTTGCAGTCAAAGAACGACCAAGCATGAAAAGGGATCAGCATCAAACATGAATAATAAGGTATGCCAACTTAATCTCTTGAGCCTCGTATTTACATATGAGTAATGGGGGTCTAGGCATGGGATGATGGAAAAAAGTAAGAATCTTTAGGTCATTTATGAATGCATGATAAAACCCTTAGTGCTAGTCCGTAGGAGGGATTTCCCACCCACAACAAATACAATGGTGACCCCGGATACCGATCCAAAGTAATTGGTTTTCCATGAGAAGAAGTATGTAAAATCCAGCACGATCATCTTAGATGTCATGAAGGATCACTTAATTCCTCACCTATCTTAAAATATGCCCTCCAGGGATATTCTTTTATCTCTAACGAAACATTTCCACATGTTTGCATGTGCACACAGATAGGTTCAATACCACAGATTCAAATTAAGTTGTCAAACAAAACCCTACAGATACCGACCCTTTCGACATCACCTGTGAGAAGATGAAGTCTCAATTGAGGTATCTTTATGGGGACTGTGTAATATTCCAGATATAAAAAAGTATGCAAAACAGAAATAAATAGCTAGAAATGGTAGATGAACAACAATATAATAAAAAAAACACCACAATAATACCAAATTGATACCAGAAGAACACCATAAACAGAACTTTGAATATTGAGAGCAGTGTTCACTTGCCTCTTCGAGGGGAAAACCTCCAGCAGAGCATAGATCTATTACAATAATATCCAAGACAAAGGTTCTCATACCCTCGACTCCTATTTATACTAAATATGTCTATCAAAAGAACCATCTAGAGGAAGATCCTTCTAGAAGCAGAACCTTCTATTAGGTCTTCTTACATTGGACTTATTCTTCCTTATTGATAAGCCTTATTAATATTGACCTTTATTACATGGAAATATACTATTCTACCTACGTGAGGGGTTAGGTCCCTAACATGCCCTCCCCCTTAAAAATATCCTTGTCCTCAAGGCTTGATATGGGGAAATTGATGCAGAATGGTAGCTGGTTCCCAAGTGGCATCTTCTGGAGTTGTATCTTTCCACTGAAATAACACTTCCTTGATGGTTTCCTGATGCAGACGATGCTCATTCTGGTCCAAAACTTCTTGTTGATGTAGCCAAATGGAGCCTTCTTTGTCCAACTTAGGAAGGGTGGTTTGGGCTTGGGACTTAGTTCCAATCACCTTCTTTAAGTAGGAAAAATGAAAAATAGGATGGAGCTTAGAATGGTTGGGAAAAGCTCACTGTTAGGCCATCTGTCCCACACACTTGAGAATCGTATAAGGACCATAAAATTTGGGCACCAGTTTCTGACACTGATCAACCTTGGGGAATTTTGCTTGTAAGGTTGTAGTCGAAGAAACACCTGATCCCCTTCTGCAAATTGACATTCAGAGCGACCTTGATATTCTTGTTTCTTCATGCGATACTGGGACATGACCAAATTCTCTTTGAGGGTATGGAGAGTAGCCTCTCAAACTATAAGCATTTGGTCAACCGCCTAGACCTTCGAGACACTTGGAAAATATGAGAGAAATGAAGGTGGATTTTTTCCATATATCGCTTCAAAAGGCGTCATGTGGGTAGTTGTATGGTACGAAGGGTTGTACCACCATTCAAATAGTGGTAATCATTGAGCCCACTGATGCTGTCTTTCCAATGAAAAACACCTCAAATATGTTTCCAAAAATTTGCTAACAACTTCAGTTTGGCCATTAGTTTGGGGATGATAAGTTGTGTTGAGATGAAATTGGGTTCCTTGTAGCTTGAATAGTTCTTGCCAAAAATTGTTGGTGAAAGTTGGGTTACGATCATAAACAATAGAATGTGACATGCCATGAAGCTTGAATACCTAATCCATGAAAAGTTGAGCCATAGTGGATGCTGTAAATGAGCGTTGAAGATCACATAAATGAGCATACTTGGAAAGGCGATCAACTACCACCATAATGAATGATTTATTGTCTGATTTAGGTAAGACGACAAAAAAATCCATAGAGATATCTCAAATATGTTTCCAAAAATTTGTTAACAACTTCAGTTTGGACATATGTTTCCAATGAGAAACACCTCAAATATGTTTCCAAACATTTGTTAACAACTTCAATTTGGCCATCAGTTTGGGGATGATAAGTTGTGCTGAGATGCAATTGGGTTCCTTGTAGCTTGAATAGTTCTTGCCAAAAATTGTTGGTGAAAGTTGGGTCACGATTAGAAACAATAGAATGCGGCATGCCATGAATCTTGAAGACCCGATCCATGAAAAGTTGAGCCATAGTAGATGCTATAAATGGGTGTTGAAGAGCACATAAATGAGAATACTTGGAAATACGATCAACTACCACCATAATGATTGATTTATTGTCAGATTTAGGTAAGTCGACAATAAAATCCATAGAGATATCTCGCCAAGTAACAGGTGGAATCGTAAGCAGTTGGAGTGTGCCCAGAGATTTGAGTGTTTCTCCCTTGTTTAATTGACACACATCACATTCAGCCACATAATTACAAACGCCATGTTTCATACTATCCCAGAAAAAAGAACGTTTGACTTGGTCATAGGTTTTGGTAAACCTGGAGTGCCCAGCTCTGGGTGTAGCATGAAGCTCAGAAAGTACCATGGATTTAAGTTTTGATTGTTTACTTAAATAATAACAACCTTTGTATCGAAGCTCCTCATTGAGCCAAGAGTACACTGGGGAAACTTGAGAATTGGACTGCAATTGTTGTATCAAATGTGAACTTTTTTTATCATGTAGCCATTCTTGGTGAACATCTTGGAGCCAATATGGGACAATGAAGGAGAGAGAAAAAAGGGACCCTTCATCTTCATATTTTTGGGAAAGTGCATCACCAACCACATTGTCTTTTCCTTTCTTGTAAATGATCTCATAATCATATCCAAAGAGATTATTCACCCATTTTTGTTGCTCGAGGGAGGAAAGGCGTTGTTCCAGAAAATACTTAAGGCTTTGATGATTTGTCTTAATTTGGAAGCGTTTCCCCAATAGATAAGGGAACCAAAGTGTTATAGAAAGATTTGCCTCACCCTATGCAATCTTTCATAGAAGGCATTTTTCCATTTCCCTATGCAGACTTATCTTCCCTGTTTATAAAATCCAGAGCCAAAAATAAATATTTTTCCAAATGTATGCATCTTGATTACTATACAACATGCATATACGCAGTCTGCTCCACTACAACCCACGTACATCGAGATTTATGCCATAAAATGAAAATTAATGTTGAGTTTCCATGTCACAACAATATATCTATGATCCTTGGCCTTCCATATACTGGAAACATTCTGACTCGTCCTTTCAGTTCCATTTTGAAGGCTATAAATGTGCCAATTCCAATCTATAGAGAGAGGAGAAAGAATTCAACTTTGAGAGAAAAGTTACTCTGGAGAAATTGTTTACTTCATATTGAGTTTTCATGCTTTTGTCCTTTAAGTCTAAACACAGTGTTCAACCTCCAAGCTCTTCCCTTATTGATTGAGAACCTCATTGTTTCCCTCTTATGATCTTGCCTTTGGTGGAGGATTGAAGTGGTGGAGGCCCAACTGGAAGGAACTTAGTTTCTCGGTTCTGAATCGTGCCAACACAAAAGTCTGTAATATTTTCACTTCTGTTGATAATTTATTAATACAAATACTCCTTTCCCGTCCGATTGATATCTTGCAAATATTTGATTTATTATCCATGGGCGTATTTATTATGTATATTAATGGATTATGCTATCTAATGTGCTAACCTTTTATATTATCACCATATGCTTTCTTTGTCTGGTTGTTGAGAACTAGTTGCAGATATATAGCTTTGGGTCAAAGTGCTCAATGATGGAATTCATCAAACATATGGATGAGGTAGGCCTCTTTCTTATCTCACTTTCATATTGGTTTATATAGCATATTTTTGGGATAGAGTTGATTGCTGCAGTCATTTCTGTCTGTTGTGGTTTACTCTAGCCATAGAGAGATTTTCCTTGTAACATAATTGGTGACCATATTGGGGATTGAATCTTATTTCTTTGGGTTTGGAGTACTTTTTTCCTTAGATTTCTCTCGTTATTATGGTGTTTCTTGTCCTATCATTGCTTGTCAACCTCTGTTCACTCCGGGTTGGATTTTTCATCCTTCCTTGCATGGCCTTCTTTTTTGAAACATATACACTCTTTTTTCCTTGACAATCACGTATATATGTAGGATGTCCCTCTGCAAGATGCATACATATGCTCTGTTTTCCTAAACAGTCACGTACATCAGCTTTCCTTGTTTGTTTTCCTCGTCTGGTGGTTGTTGGGTGGGATTTGATGTTTGCTGAGCCTTCTTGAGTCTTTGTAGTGCCTATTGAGTGCTTGTGGGATGAAAAGAAACCTATCTTTGGTTGAATTTTTGGGCAGACTCTTTCTCATCATCTTTGCATTTTGATTTTCCTTGTACATTGGGATGGGTTCTTTGCTTCTTGGTATCCTTCTTGAGTTAATTCTCTCTATACACAATATAGTTTATATATCAAGTTGGTTTCAGTCCATGCATTTTCATTTTTATTATATTGAAAATACAAAAAAAATAGGCATTTTTCATTGCTTGGAATTTTGGTATTTTGAGTCCTTGTCATTAGCTTAGTGCATATACTGAAAGATTTCATTTTTAACTTCAGAATTGCAGAGTTGAAATTGAAAATTGCATCGGTTTTTAGAAGCATATCATTCATTGAAAGTTAAATTTAGGACTTTGCATTATTTTCATATTTACTTTTCTTGTAGAGTCATAACACCGTGAGTTTCACTACCATACCTTTTTGAGTAATCACGACCACTAAAATTAACGCTATAATTTAAAATTGATTAGTCACAATTTTATTTTCTAGGGTGCAAAAACTAGCTTAGGATTTAGTGCCTTGGAATAGGATTTTGTGAGTAAACTTCTCCAAGGCAATTAAATCGACATATGTGTTTGAGAAAGGGAGTGGATAAATTAATTGTATAATTGGTAATATTAGGAGGCTCCACTCATACTAGATTTAATCATGAGTTTGTGCGAGGTTGGTTGAAGGGATATCCCACCGATACCTTTTTAGCATTAGAGATATTTCTGGGGATATATTCCTATCTAGGGATCTTGCTAGTGCCTTTACCTCTGTGAGAGGCGGTACTTTCAAGGTTTTGGGCTTTGCTACGCTACCCATATGATGGAACTGACTTACGACTGCTCGCCTATGCATTGGTTATACAATGGTTTATTAGTTTCTTGACTTAGGTGTCTCATAGGTTACTTGCAGGGGTTATTCTGCAGGTACCCTGGGTCAGATAAGGGTCAGACAACACACAACCTTTATGGAGGATTACCTCTCTGGGGGGATCTGACCGACTGGTTGTTAAGACATGAGGACCCTTATGACTGATTATATTATCTCCAATATTTAGCAGGGAGTCTCAGGCCCCTGTTGGGAGAGACATACTTTCTTTAGGGAGGGAGGCAACTCTCAACCACTTTACCCCGTTTGTATGCATATTGGTCATTTGAATTTTGGTGTGCTCTTTGATTACTAGTTGGTCTTAGGTTTGATTTTTTCGTCGTTAGAGTCTTAAGTCATCATGGAGTTGGACCAGCGTCCCCGTCGGTCCCATCGCTTGTTACAGTTACCATCAGATTTCGAGTCTTTTCCTTCTAAAAGGAGTAGAGTTATTAGGTGTGGTACACACACATCCACTGTTTGGACTTGTGATTCTACAAGGATGAGTACTAAACCTAGTCTTCTGAATACTGGGAGCCCTTCGACTCCCACACCCACTATAGTTAATGGCACCCCTTCTAGTCCTACAACCATGATGGTTGTAGTGCCGGAGGAACCTATCATTACTATGGCTCAACCTATAGTGAATGCTCAATCTCTTGCCTCGAACCCTTTTGGGTATCTTGGTCACTCACAGAGATATAATGTTCAATCTATCCCTATGGCCTCTAGTCCTTTTTCCTATGGTATGCCAAACTTTAATTCGTAGGTTTTGAACGCCATCCCATCTGTCAGCACTAATGCTAGCATCAAGATTGGGGGAACTACACATCCTTATACTCCATTTTTGTTTGGTGGGTCTCAATCCCTCAAACAGTTCCTAATATGGGAGGCATTCCTTGTTTTAACCCCGGGTCTAATCCTCCTTCTTCTGGGTGGAACAACCAACCTGGCATAAAATCTTCTTCTCAAGTTCTGTCCTATACCCCTACCTCCTTGGTGTCTATTCTGACCAATACATTTTTCATGATGAATCCACTTCTATCCTTCGGATTTCGATCCGGAGGAGGTCAGTTTCACGCTTTGGGAAACCCCCAACCCGAATCCAATCTGAATAGGGGAAATTTTTATAACCCACATCAAAACATCCCTGCTGGAATGATGCCCAACCAACCTTTTATGAATCATCCCGGAGGAGGGCCTTATAATCCTGAATAGGGACATGGTTCTTATCAAAACCCTGGATGGGATACAATTCCTCAAGAACAATCTTTCCTGGGAGGTTGGGGATAGATGCCGCAACCTCGTCTCCCTTTTCTGGCCATGCTTAATTTGGCATACTTGTATAAGTTAATGAATGACCATGTGTTTCATTATCCTACATGGCCTCCTGTCCCCACCAAGATACCTTCAGAAATTCCAAATTTCAAAGGTGAGAATGGAGAGGATCTTGGCGATCACATTACTACCTTTCACCTTTGGTGTTGCTTGAAATACCTTAATGATGATTCTATTCGATTAAGATTATTTCAATGCACCCTCATTGGGGTCACTAGGAAATGGTATATAGAGCTACCTAGGGGGGCATATGGGACTTTTAGTTAGATGCTATTGGTCTTCCTTAACCACTTCAAATTTTCGGTTCGTTACGATGCTAGCCTAGAACTTCTATCGACTTTACACCAGGACACAAACACTCATATCTCAGATCATATCCAGGAGTGGCAGAGACGAAAGAGGTTGATTAATACTCCCATACCCCCAAACTTTATTTTAGAATGGTTCTTTAAGTATTTTCACCCTCCTATCTCGAAGGATGTTGCAACAGCTGAGGTTACCACTGAGGAAGAAGCGATCTTTAAAGCCCAATAGTTAGATCTCATATATGATCAGTCTAGTATGTTATACCACATTCTTTCGGAAACACCATGGTCAACTTATGACCCTAGACAAAATCCTAGACCTCGTGCCAATGGAATTGTAGGTACTGCCAATGTAAATTCCATAGACTCGGTGACAAGCCATTTAAAAGAGTTGTCTCTAAACCAATATGCAGGAGGTCCAACTTCGTCTATGTCTTCCAACCCCACTCAGTCGATGGATGTACATTCTGTGCAATCTTCGGCAAACCCAAATGGTAACCATCAACCAGGTGGGAATAAGAATAAATGATGTAATAATCGTAAGGGTGGGGAAAATAGTAATAAACCCAAGGACAACGGTAATAATGAGAAGACAAATAATAATGTTGGAGAGGGAAAACAAGAAAGATGTAAGGTGAAGTCTCCCTGTAATCTTTGCACAGATGATCACCTTAGCCATTTATGCCCCAAACCTATGGAAGCTGTGAGGCTACTATCTCTACCGCCCGCTGTGCTGACAAATCCATTTCCACATAACCAACACATGGCCTCGATCTCCTCAAATTACGGAAATGCGACTGGTGGGAGTCAAAAACCATCGTTGCAAGACAACGACCGTTTGTGTATTAATATGGTCGATGCGAAAGTTCATGTAGCCACTCAATCTGGAGATTATATCTCTTCAAAAGCTATTCTTGGTCTAGAATATTATCCTCCTCCTTCAGAGACAAATTTACAGTTTGAAAAACCAGAGCCATCACCTCATAATCCGAAAGGAGTACTCGAGCGCTCTACCCACAATCCAAATGCTAGAGCCACCCAGAAATACTCTATTGTTGAGGACTTGGGGCAAATCCCTTGTGTGATTTCGACTTTGGAGGTACTCCAGATGTGTCCTTCATAGAGGAATTCCTTACTATCTACTTTAGGATCTCTAGAACCTAGTGGTTCAAAAATTATCAAGTTTGACTTCATAGATGTGAATCCTCACTGTCCTTACCATGTGGCATTCCAAATCCATGTGGAGTACTCAAAGTATACCATCAAGCATGAGATTGTTGATGAAGGCACTGCTACATGTGTGATGTCCCTGATCTGTTGGAAAGCTCTTGGTTCTCTGACTCTTTCTAAGTCATTGAACATGTTGACTTCTTTTGATGGTCATTCCTTTCACCCTCATGTTATTCTTCCTACCTTTCTGGTCCATTTAGGTGGGAAGACAATAGAGGTGGAGGTCGAGGTAGTTGATGCGCCTATAGATTATAACCTGTTACTAGGATGCAATTGGACCTATGATATGGTCATCATTGTATCATTTTTCTTCCATACTCTTTGTTTTCCTCACAAAGGGAAGATTGTGACGATTGACCAATTATCCTTTGTGTACGCTAGTCCTAATGTATCTATTGGATTGTCGATCCCCGTGATCGACAATTCTTAGCCGACAACTAAGAATATCAGTGTCATAATGTATTCTCCCCTTATGGGTACTTTTGACTTCACGACACCGATTCATCATGTTTACGCCATGTCCAGTATGCTCTGTTTCAATAGGGAGGTCCATTCCTTTCCGCACTTCCTATTTTAGTGATCTTTGGACCCTACCTTCCTCGACTGTGTCTTGTGAGGGTCAGCCACATACTGACATTATATCACCAACCTCTGTTATTCATGTTGGATATGGGTTGACAACCTCTGCTAGTCATGTTGAAGACCATAAACTAGCCACTGAAAGTCATGCTAGGGGCACAAGTCTAGTCATCACTAGTCACACTGTGCATTCATCACCAACCTCTGCTAGTCATGTTGGGGATTCATCACCAACCTCTGCCAGTCATGTTGGAGATTTGCTACTAGCCTCTGCAAGTCATTATGGGAGCATGTCACCAGCTAATACAAGTCATGTTGGGGGAATTCATACGATTGAGAAGCGTAGACATGTAAGACATAATCCCAAGTTCCTTTGCAAGATTTGCAAAGGAGATCACCTTACTGATTTGTGCCCTGCTACTGCTGTGGTACAAGAAGCGTGGTCCTTTTCTAGGGGTCCTTTGAGTTCTAAGTCGTCTTTGGCTTCCCAATCTTCTTTGGTTGATATAGCAGTCATGCCGATGTAGTATTCGGTTGAAACCTCTCTTCCTTTAGGGGCTGATGCATCCCTTGACCTTGTTGTCTCGCATCCTGGTCAACCAACGGTCATACCAGTGCAATATCTGGTCAATCCTACTCTCCTTCTGGAGGGTGGTGCATCAATCAACCATGTTTTCAACATTCATGATCCTGCACCCTCTGAATGAGAGAGATTGTTTCTCTCCTTGATTTATCTCCCTCTGAATCTTGAGGAGATCCCCTTTGATTGGGATGGTTTAGTGGGGTATCCATTGCCCCCACCTATGTCCTTTCCAGTAAGGGACATTATCCGATATATCACAGAGGCTATATCCTCCGCTAGTGCTTTATCCTCCTCGACTTGGAGAGCTCTGGGTTTTCCCAAGCTTATGTGGGCTATTCATAAGATACTGATATTTCACAAAAATCAAACATGGGAGCCTTGGCCTCCCCCATGAATTGACACCTAGAATCTCCCAAACGAGTTCGAGTTAATCTCTTTTCCAACTCATTCAAAAAGAAAAAATATTGCCGAGTGATTTGTCCCTTTCACACTCGTTAAGTTGGACTTGAAAGGTCATGCGTCTTAGTTAAGCTCTTTTTCGACTCATTATCAAAATGTGAAAAAATTGTCGAGTGAACTTGTCTCTTTCACAGTCGTAAATTGGATTTGAAAAGACGTCTATTTGGCACAAGTTTATCCCTTTTTCACACCAAGTAGACTAAAATTCATAAAAAGGACATTTTTTGGCCTTCAGTTGTGATTGCATCATGCCCTTGCTTGCAGTATTGATCCTATAGCCAGTTCTCGCTTTGCATTATAAACTATTTGCCTCAACAGTTTTTGCTTCCTCAACCAAGCAGAGCCTTGTTTATATCCTTTGCAATTTGAAACCCTATACCCAGGAGGGAATCCCCCGAGTGTCCATCTCCTGCATGCATCTCCTTGCATTGATCATAGGTATTTTCCATTGCTAGAACTAGTTTTTATTACTCGTGACACTCATTTCCTCCTCTGTATCATAGCATTCATTTGTCTATGAAAAGAACAAAAAAAGATGGGTAGGAAGGGAGTATTATGTTATGTTGGCAGCAGTCGTGTCGCCTTTGAATAGAGCACAAAGTTATTGAGTCCATTTATCAACATAATTTTGGGATTATCATGGCCTTAGGAAGCTGATCTCATTACAGAGTCTTCTCTATCGACTGGTTACTCTTCCAGTCCATATAGAGAGTTTTATTGATGCCTCTTGCATATCATGGTTTCATCATCGAGTCTATGTTGTCGGAGTCCTCCATATGTCTCATGCTCTTGTTCAAAGGAAGTCTATCAACTTGTGTCGGCCACTTCTCAGAAGTCTTGACTTTGCATTTCGGCCATACCCTCAGTTTCTCTCAGATTCACATGATACTTTAGTCCTATCATGCACCCTGGTCCTACTCAAATCATTAATAGGTAACCTTGAACCCAACAATCGACACTTCATCATTGGTCATTGATTGGGTGGTTTCCCTTGTGTTCGATAGAAAGACATCTATTCACACATTGGGATTCATGTAGTGTCTTGGATGCCATTAACCTTATTGGTGGTTTCCTCACCTTTGACAGAAATTTTCATCATTGGCTACCATTCAAAGCGTTTTTTTCATGTACTTATTGCACTTGGTGCATGTGAAAGATGCACAGGGTCATTGGTTCGTGAACACGGTTTTCATCCGATTTCCACCAAATCTTGAAGCTCCTGCTTTCTACCTCATGTTGAATGATGAGAGATGCTTTAATTCTCTCCTTTCAACGGGTCTCTTTCCATAGACTTCAGCTCATATATTCTGGAAACGTGACCTAGAGTTTTATGAGTACCTTGAGGCTTGTAGTCATTAGTGTCGGGTTCTCTCACCATCGACATTTGGGAATACATCAATGTCTCATGATCGATGGATTCTTCAAGTGTTCAACACTAGCTCCTTTATTCACACTTGTAAGAATGTACTTGGTGCCTTGATACCTACTTTCATTATCGATAGGTTGTCTTGCATTTGTTAAATGTATACCTGAATGATTGGTAATCAAATGGTGTCTCATTGTGTTCAACCTCAATTCCTTTATAGAAATATTTTCCTCACCCTATGCAATATTGCACATAAGGCATTTTTCCATTTCCCTATTCAGACTTATCTTCCTTGTTTATAAAATCCAGAGTCAAAAATAAACATTTTTCCACATGTACGCATCTTGCCTACTATACAACATGTGTATACACAGGCTGCTCCACTAAAGCCTGCGTACATCGATATTTATGCCAGAAAATGAAAATTAATGTCAGTTTTCCATGTCATATTAGGAGATCTATGATCCTTGTCCTTCCATATATTGGAAACATTCTGACTCGACCCTTCAGTTCCATTTTGAAGGCTATAAATGGGCCAATTTTGAGCTATGGAAAGAGGAGAAATAATTCAACTTTGAGAGAAAAGTTACTCTGGAGAAATTATTTACTTCATATTGAGTCTTAATCTCTTTTTCCTTTAAGTATGAACACAATTATCATCCCCCAAGCTCTTCCTTTATTGATTGAGAACCTCATTGTTTCTCTTTTATAAGATTGCCTTTGGTGGAGGATTGAAGTGGTGGAGGGCCAATTGGAAGGAACTTAGTTTCTCGGTTCCGAACCGTGCCAACACGAAAGTCTGTAATATTTTCACTTCTGCTGATCATTTATTAATAGAAATACTCCTTTCATGTCCAATTGATATCTTACAAATATTTGAGTTATTATCCATGGGTGTATTTGTTATGTATATTAATGGATTATGTTATCTAATGTGCTAACATTTTATATTATCACCATATGATTTGTTTTCTTGGTTGTTGAGAACTAGTTGCAGGTATATAGCTTTGGGTCAAAGTGCTCAACGATGGACTTCATCGAACATCTGGATGAGGTAGGCCTCTTTCTTATCTCTCTTGCATTATGGTTTATATGGCATGTTTTTGGGATAGAGTTGATTTTTTCAATCGTTTCCGTCTGTTATGGTTTACCCTATCCATAGAGAGATTTTCCTCGTAATACAAAGATCCACGACATGCAGAATAACCAACATTTCCTTTTCATAGATTGATTTTCCCAAATTTCTCTCTGACAATTGTTTGTTGGTAAAGGCCAAAAGATGACTCTCTTGCATAAGGACAATGCCAAATCCTTTCGCAGAAGCATCACATTCTAGGACAAAGGTCTTTGTGAAATTAGGAAGGGTAGGAATGGAGTGGTGAACATGGCCATCTTCAAGGTTTGAAAATCTTGAGCAGCTGCTGGAGTCCAAGTGAAATAATTATTTCTAAGGAGTGCAGTGAGAGGGGCCACAATATTTACATAATTCTTAACAAACTTGCGATAATAACCTATTAAACCCAGAAATCCCCACAATATTTTGAGAGTCTTTGGGTGAGGCCAATATTGCATAGCTACAATCTTTCTAGGATCCACCTCGATGCTGACCTTTCCCACAAGATGACCCAAGTACTCTACTTATGAGGCACCAAAATAACATTTAGATTGTTTGAGGAAAAGTTGGTGCTAAGAGAGTATATGGAGAAATCGATCCACATGAGAAAGATGGTCTATCCAGGTTTTTCTATAGATGAGGATATCATGAAAGAACACTAACACAAAATTATGGAGAAAAGGACGGAAGACATGATTCATGAGGCTTTGGAAAGTGGATGGAGCATTAACCAAGCCAAAGGGAATGAAAAAAAACTCATAGTGTCCCTCATTATTTCTAAAGGAAGTCTTAGGAATGTCTATCTCTTTCATACGGATCTGGTGGTAGCCTAAACGAAGATCAAGTTTAGTAAAGAACCGGGCGCCACTCAATTCATCCAAGAGGTCATCAATGACATGAATGAGAAATTTGTCTTTAATGGTGAGTTTTTTGAGTGCATAGAAGTCAGGACACATGCACCAAGAACCTTCTTTCTTAAGGACCGTGACCATAGGAGAATACTAGGGGCTTGTACTAGGTCGGATAACACCTGCATTGAGAAGTTCTTGAATCATTTTCTCAATTTCATTTTTTTGGGAAAAGGGGTGATGATAGGGACAAATATTAGGAGGAAGGATTCCTAGGACAAGTGGAATGGAATGATGATGAACACCACGGGAAGGAGGGAGTCCCTGGGGAGTGGAAAAGACCACTTGATGTTTAGAGAGGATGGATTTGAGGTCTGATGACACAAAGGGTGTCTTAGTGGCTTGGATGGCATGGAGTTGGGAAATAATTCCAGAATGACCTTTTTTGAGCAGCGTTTCCATGAGATGGGAACTAATGATCTCCTGGGAACTGACGATGATTACTTGGAACTTATATTGTTGGTCCTCCTAGACGAATTGCATGGTTAATTCCTTAAAATACATTAGAATGGGATCCAAATTCCTTATCCATTCTTCACCCAACACAATGTCACAACTGCCCATGTCAATAGAAAACATATGAGATTTTAGATGGTAGTCAAAAATTAGGAGAGACACATTTTCACAACTCCCTCCACATTTCATGGACCTACCATTGTCAATCATGATTTGGAAATTATTGACTGCACATATATAACAATTAGTTTCTTGGTAAATGCGGTGATGAATAAAATTATGGGTGATTCCACTATCAAGAAGGATGATGACCTTCCTATGCTTGATGTAACCATTTAGCTTTAGGGTTTGGGGGGGAGAGAAGACAGTGAGAGAATTTAGGGAAATGACTGGTTCAACTTTGGGAGGGTTTGAGGGAGGGGTTATGTCAAGTGGTTCAGGTGACACAAACACAAGGGGAGCCTCAACATCCTCTTCTGAAACATCCTCCGAGATGGCCATACAAATATTTTTTTCCTTGCACTTGTGGCTTGGAAAATATTTGTCATCACAATTATAACAAAGGACTTTGAGTTGGAATTCTTCCATTTCGGCCCTAGTCAATTTATGGATCTTTAATGAAGTAGAAGGAGGAGTGGGAGTGACTGGTTTAGTGTGAGGAATAAAGGAGGGTTTGCGGTTTTGAGAAGAGACAACATGTTGTGCTTTCTTAGCGCTTTTAGTAGCATCCGCCCAACTCTGAGGCCAATCCATGAGGACATGAGCACAAATCTCATCCTTGAGGCCATGGATAGAACATTCTTGGAAAAAAGCATCAGACATGCCCTTTGTCCAAAAATCCAGTCGCTCAAAAGAAGCTATAAAGTCTTCCACTGTGCCATATTGTTTCAATTTTGTCAAACGACCTAAATGGTTGTGTTAGCGATATTTCTTGTTAGCAATATCATCTAGCGCCATAGGTGAAAGATCCACAGAAGGGCTTCATCGGCATATCGAGAATCGGGATATCGGAGATCCCGTGCACAAGGAGTTCGTGCATTTTGAAACCGCGAATCTCGAAACTCCGATGGGGATTTGGACTGTGGTCACATGGAGTGATGGTCACATTGACCAGGAGTTATAGCCAGCAGGGGAAAACGCACAAAGGAGCGCATCGGGGATCGATGGTTGAGCAGAGCTCCCTGGTTGTAAAATTTTAATGAAGCATTGTTGTTCTGGTTATATATGAACTTTGGAGACTTCTTGCCTTATGAATGCCAGTTTATTTCATATCTTTGTTTACACTGTATTAGAGCAGCTCGGAATTGGAGGATCCAGTTGAGCTGTAACTATTATAGGATGATGTTGTAATGGATCACTGTAATAGTTACAGAGCCTCTAAT
>SNQJ01S0208517.1:0-16168 GCA_010110895.2 Picea sitchensis | reverse complement strand
ATAATTGAATGTTACTACAAGTTATATGTTTTGGAATATTTGTCTGTGAAAATCAAGGTTTTTGTTTAATGTACTCGACATAATGTCCCAATTGCATTAGGACATGTTACCAAAAAGAGTAACAATTACATATTGGTTGAATTATTATTATTATGGACCTTTACGTTATCCCATTTTGTATGTCGATGGGTTTCTTATTCATATATAATAAAATGAGTTTATGATTTTATTGCATTGTCGAATTTTGTAAAATGTTGCGTTGATGATTAATTAACATATGGATGATTTATGTTGTTATAAATAATAGAGGTTAATTCATTGGATAACACATTAATGCAATCATTATATCCAAACACAATAAAAAAAATATTAAAACAATATTATTGTAAAAAATATCTGAATTTGATATGATTAAATGAAAATTTGAAAAAATAACAACAATTAATTAAAATATATACATATCGGTGCAATGCATTCTTTCGAACTCACTAAACGACACATTCCATAAAATAGAAAGCAATGCATTTTTATGAGTCATACGCATTGGTGCCTATTAGTTACATGAAAGCATCGGTGCTATTTTTTTTTGAAAAAGCACCGTTACTTTAAGCAACATATGTATGATTGATTATACTTATTGTTTCAAAATATTATCGATGCTTCACATATAATTTATGCCTCGGTCCTTTGAATATAATATATGCACCGATGCTTAGTAACAAAAAATGACGTCGACATCTCACCTCAAATATTCAAAATTTCACTATCCTTTGGGGCACATGGTAGTACAGGCCCAAGTGTGTATGAACTAGAAGAACATTGGCGAGCCATAAAACAAAAAGGAATGACTCGATGCATAATATTTATATGAGCACCGCTGCTACATAAAAAAAACACATACATGTGTGTCCATTAGCACTAAAAGAATCAATGTTTCATATAGCATAAAATATGGAACTAGTGCGTAATAGTCTTAATAACATTGGTTTTTTCGTTCTTGAGGGTGTGCACCGATGCATGTTACTCTAGAACACATCAGTGCATTGTTTACCAATACAAGTACTGACAAAAAAACCTTCGCTACAACTTCCGCCCACCCAAATTATTTTAGTTATATGTAACATTTGTTAAAACATCCACTAAAATCTCTGCTTTGAATAACAGAGGTTGTAGTGGAGGTTTTTTTGAAACTTTTTCCAAATCTTGTAATACTAAAAACCTCTACTACAAGATGTTTTCCTTGTAGTGAATTTTTTTTATCAAGCTTTTCTACAACATAAAACAAACTACAATAAGTAACAATTATAATTATAAATGCATCTCTTTGTAAAATATACATATTTTTCAATACTATATAACCATCATAAAGTATGTAATTACAACTCATCGAGGTCTTATTGTTGCTACTACCTTCATCGTTTGAATTTTTTTTTACCTTTTTTCTCTCATGTTACTCTCTTTCCCTATGTCTAATATCATCATCTGAGGAATCTATACCAGAATCCATATAACCTATAGATCTATTACAACGATACACTACTAAGTTAAGTCCATAAAATCCATGTAATAAAATATATTCATAACTTGACATGAGCATTGAAAATATACACACATAAGACCAACATATGCAAATACATGGATATTAACCCTCTATCTCAATGCCACATGCATAGAATAACCCTGGAACTCCCTAACCCACTCACCAACAAACATCAAACCACTCTTTTGTTAGCCTAATTCGTGTGAATTTGATTTTTCTATGAGGAATTCAGAGTGTGGAGGGTTTACATTAGGATACTAATTATGAGACTATTACATTAGAATAACCCTGGAACTCCCTCCTTGGTTGACCAATTGACATAGACTATGCATCCATGGAAGGAAATAAAAAGGACACATGAGACCAACGATGGGAATACTTCATTAAAAATGGTGTATTCATAGTAAGGAGAGAGTTCTCAATTGTTCTTCAATCGAAGTTTGAATGTGAGGTCAAGGAAACCTAGAAGCTCATTCAAATGTTTGTACTTGCACCAATCCATTGGAGTTAGTTATTGTTTAACTTGACATAGGAATACTAACAAAAGTGTTGGTACTCAAGTTTGTAATCTAGTAAAACTTTTGTTATAAAATAGGTGTTTTTTTATACATGGATTCCTAACTTGTCTTATATAGGGGAAACTTGTTCAACCTTTTACCTTTGTTTCCTCTAAAAATACACTACACCATCTCTTTGTTCATAGTTTACAGTTGATTTTAGTTAGTTTTTTTTTATTCAAGGGAATTACAAGTATGCATTCAATATATATAAAAGTAATGAAAATAAACAAATCTCATGTACTATGATCAAAGTCTCTGATATCTTTTTTTTTTTTTAAACAAAATTGAAATTTATATATTATAAAAGGTTGTGTTAAATAAAACAACATTCATACAAAATTCAAAAATAGCTCATGGCATGTACATAGTTCTATAGCTAAAGGGGCAAAAATTGGAGCTCTCTCTAGATAAGTTTCCTGTTATGACTGACTGATTACATCTTTTACAAAATGGCATAATAAAAAAACAACTTTATAAAACATTCACTAATGAGAAGAAACAAAGTCCTAAATTTCTAGTAACCTATCATGCTGGAGTGTACCCTCCTCAATGTCCATAGGGGTTGTGCCGTGATCCTCAATACCATTACCCGCGTCACCTTCACAAAGGGAGACCACTGTGCCTTGTGTTGTAACCTTGATATGTTCTTGGTTGCTTAGGAACTATGCCAAGGAATCTCAAAACCTACTTTAGGCCATAATATAGCTCTTGGGCCAAAGGGCTCCCTCATCAGATTGAATACAACTGGTTGGTTACTGTCACCAAGCAATAATTCACAACATTAAGATCAAAATGCCAGATTTAAATGATAAAGAAAATGATAAACAAGGTTGAGGAAAATAATGACAACAGACTGGAAATAAAAACCTATAAACTTCTTAGACTAGAGGCCTTTCCATTGGACACAAAGTCTCATTCAACAGAGCACAATAGCCAATAATGATAGGTGGAAGAAAGTAGGAAAACATTTAATCTCAGACCAAGCAGTGAGTAAGGAAGTCACTGCTAGATTGATATTAAGAAAGAATGGTTTGTTGGGCATCTAAATAATGAGTCCAATAAAAGAAAATCAAGTGCACGATCTGAGCACAATCAGTGAATTCAAAAACATAACACTTGCAAAGGTAATATGAAAACATGCTATGAATACATTATGTAAATAGAGTAAAGAGTCACCTAATGAAATTCTTTCACCACTCTCTGTTAAAGCATAAATACTTCATGTAGAAACATAAATACTAGAGGAGAAACTTGAGACACAAAATATCTTGCATTTGAATGTATAGAGAAAGCAGTCTACAATATTACATCATGCAATCTTTTCAAATAATTAACAACAATGGTGGTCGTACCAAATTGTTTTTTTCAACACATCTGATTTGATTGCAAATTATGAAAATAGAATATAGAACAAATATGGATTTAAAGAAGCTTAACATAGAAAATAGAAAGAGAAACAAGGATTTGAATAAACAAGAGGTGAATCTAATAGATGATTCCCTCAATTTGATAATTTTACAGATAAAATCCTACGGGCTTATTACAAAGAATGCATGCTTTGTTACCATAATTCCTAACCTCTGACCCCCCTTATTGTCACAAAAAATGTTCCTCTTATAGCTTTCTAGCTTGCTATTTTTACAAATTAAATCATGAAATAAATCTTTGATCCACAAATTTTTTGGAGAGGGCATCTCGAATACACCAACAAAATAACCAACATCTATGCAATCAAACATTCATTTCCAAAATTGGGAAATTAATTGGGATTAAGGTGGAATTTTCTGCTCCATGACACAACATTTCATAAATAAGATGCGGATAACTAACCAACAGTGCATTCGTTCCTATTGAATCTTATGTTTGTTGGATTGACTTCTAGAAACTCGAATTCAACTCTATAGAAGCCATAAAACTCAACAACCGTCATTTTTCTTTGAAGAAGTAATTTCTGTTGATTTGCAAGCTAAGAATTAATCCCACATTCATTGTGAAATTCACTTTTAAAGAGTTTATGTTGTAAAGGAACTTTCACATCGTTTGAATGTGAATGAGAATATTATGGAACTCTGTGCAGTTGATGAGGTTAATTACTTTTGGTTGTAGGGCCCAATTCACCAGACGCGCTTTTGGTTGTAGGGCCCAATTCACCAGACACGCTTTTGGTTGTAGGGCCCAATTCAGAAGATTTGGATGAGTATGCTCCCAATGGACCCATGCCCGGTGGTTCCATTTGAACCGGACAAAAGCCTTCTACTTCGAACTTGCTCGATGGCTGGAGCTTCCCGATGACTCAGTGCATAGTTAGACTGATGTTTCAGTGCTGTATATTCCTCAATGGCGTAGTTCTTTATCGGCCCGATGGCTGGTTGGCCTGGTTTCCCGGGGACTAGTTTAAATTGGACAACTTTCAATATGCATAATAAACGTGGTCGATTCGACTCTTGGTGGCCCAATGTTCGGTTAGCTTGGTGCTTAGTACACTTCAGAGGCTGAAATCAAATCTAAACTGTCAGATGAGCCCGGTTTAACTTGGATTTATTCAAATAAAACTCTATTAGAAACAAATAACCAACTTAACATAATAAATTTAAATTTAAACTAAAAATAACCTAATTAATATTAACTTTTTTTCAACGAAAAAATACGCTTTATATTCAAAAGGATATAAAAGTGTACATAGCTGATATAGTAGGCCTATCACGAGGAAATACAAGAACTATGCCAAAGAATCAATCTATCCTCACAAAACAAAGGAGTACTAGTCACATCATAGCCAAATTCAATCCCATGGGTGGGCAACACTCAAATCCAGTGGTCTTTCAAAGATTGATCCTCGAGGAAGGTCCCTCGTTGCCATCTTCCCACCTTGTAAAAAGAATGTGTCCCGATGGCAAAGACAACGCTTTTTTCGAAAGAATATCAGCCTCGATGTTTTCCTCTCTGAAGATGTGGGAGGAAGTAAGAAGATTAAACAGCTGGGTCGCTTCACGAGTTCTCTCCTTCCAGCTCATCAAGTCCGCAACATGGAAATCTGCGCGTCCGTTCAACCAATCAATGATAATTTTGGAGTCACCAAGCAGTAGAAGCTCATTGATATGTAATCGACTTGCCAGAATACAAGACGCCCACGCTCCCATGAGTTCAACTTTCATATTGGATCCGTGCCCGCAGTTTAGAGTCCACCTGTAACAAGTCTGAGAGTTTATGGCAATCTTCCCTCCCGCCCCGCAGTATAAACCATCCTGTTGTGCCGCTCCATCGAACCAGGCCACAACTCTATCAAGTGGAACGATAAAGATGGACCTGCAAGGTGATGCAACCGGTGACAGATTTCTACCCACTGCCATCTTAGCGATGATGGAACTGGCCACTCTGTGAAATGAAGGTGGCTTGTCTTCAAACAATGCAACGTTCCTATTCTTCCAAATATGCTAGCAAAGAAGAATCGGCAACTTCACCTGATTTGTTGAGACCCTCGACCAGTTCTGGAAGCAAATAGATGGGCTGGTACCTGACCAAGTAGACGAGAGCGAAAGTGCAGGGGTTATGAGTTGCCACATGGTTCTGGAGAATGAGCATTCGATGAATACATGTGCGCTCGTCTCTGAGTTTGAATTGCAAAGGCAACAATGACTGGGCCCCTCCCATCCCCGAGCTTGATACCATGGTTCTGGAGAATTAATATTAACTTAATACCACTAACTTTATTATTAAAATTTAAGAATTTTAATAAAGTTACAACATTAGGCTCCATCTAAGGATTGTGTTTCCCTCGAGACACGAAAAAAGAACAATAGACATTGTGCCTTTTATCATTGGGTATGCAATTATTATTCTTAAGAAAATCTTATAAAATCATCTTTTAATATGCAATCATTTACAACATTTACAACATTAGGCTCCATCTGAGGATTGTGTTTCCCTCGAGACACGGAAGAACAATAGACATTGTGCCTTTTATCATTGGGTATGCAATTATTATTCTTAAGAAAATCTTATAAAATCATCTTTTAATATGCAATCATTTAAATAAATCAATAGAACCTTTTCTCTCTATCATGAAGATTAATCTATAATATAAGTGACAACATTACTAATAATTATGAAAATTAACACGCTTTATAAAGACACGAAAGAACAATAGACCTTGTGCCTAATTAGGCTCCATTTGAGGATTGTGTTTCCCTCGAGACACGAAAGAACAATAGACATTGTGCCTTTTATCATTGGGTATGCAATTATTATTCTTAAGAAAATCTTATAAAATCGTCTTTTAATATGCAATCATTTAAATAAATCAATATAACCTTTTCTCTCTATCCTAAAGATTAATCTATAATATAAGTGACAACATTACTAATAATTATGAAAATTAACACGCTTTATAAAGACACGAAAGAACAATAGACCTTGTGCCTTTTATCATTGGGTATGAAATTATTATTCTTAAGAAAATCTTATAAAATCATCTTTTAATATGCAATCATTTAAATAAATCAATAGAACCTTTTCTCTCTATCCTGAAGATTAATCTATAATAGAAGTGACAACATTACTAATAATTATGAAAATTAACACGCTTTATAAAATCGAAACAATACATGATAAAAAAGATTCTTATCTATTTAAAATCTACTTAGGAATTGTCAAGGGTAATTCGTCAATAAATTTGGCTCAATCATAAAAAAATTCTAACTGATATTTATTTCAACCCAAGACTCAAAAAATGTAGATGTAAGATTTCCATATTATAGCTCAAATATGGTTAGAATAAAGTTATTTTTGAGGAAAATATAATGATTGAGTAAATGCATAAATATACGTATTTAGCAACACTTATTCATCTTCTTGGTGTTGCTACACTGCGAAAAAGCATCCATAGCCTATGGTGTAGTCACCTCAACATCACAGGCCTTGCTTTGCTGCTAGCGAGTGTCTCTAGCCTCGACAAAGATACCTACATTTCCCAATTGAATTTTCTTTCACCATCTCTTTTTATTTGAACTTTATTTGGTGGGAGTTGGAGGCAATCAATGTGTTTTGCACATAAAGGGATGATGTGTGTTTTTTGAAAATGAGTTGGAAATGCCTACGTTATAAAGTATACTCATAAAATATGTTCATTTTCTCAGTCCTAACTTTATATTTCCATATGAACTTATTTCATATTGTTATTATATTTTTTCTTTTAAAATAAAAGACCTCGAGTAAAACAACTAGTTATAAAAATTGACATAAAAGCCTCTTCTTAAAACATGATTACCCAAAACACACCTTTTCAATTTGTCTATGAAGAAACAATAAAAATATTCTCCTTTCTTATTATAATAACATGTCAAAAATATTAACTATCAATTATAACAATCATTTCTATTAAGATTAGTGAAATAGTTGAGATACACATGATCTTATTTTACTTATATAAACAAAATTCTATACACTAAACTAATCAAGAAGTGTCTAATTAAAAATAAAAAATTAAAAGAACACTTTTAAGTTCAAACTCCAATTGAATTTGAAACAACAAAAAATTTGAAGAAATTTATTAACCTTAGAAGAAGAAAAACTCTCATGATGCTTTGATTGGAACATCATTCTTGATAAAATGAGGATTATGAAACTTGTGTAAATCAAGTTTCAAATCCAATAAGCTTATTAAAATCACACATTCACACTATAATCGGGAAACACATTGTTTTACTGCAAACTAAAAATAGATGCTTGAGTGTGATCCTATTTATATACAATTAACCCCTACAGTAATCAAATCAATGATTCTACTCACTTAATATTGTATTTCCAATGAAGCCACGTAAGCATCTTATTGCTTGCATAATCCCGCCCTTTACCTTTAATCATCAAAATAAAATACAGTATGAACAATTGTAATTCTACATATAAATTGAATTCATACTCACATTTTGATAAAAACAAAAGAATTTTACTGCAGGAAACTTGCAAACAGAGTGCCATGGGATCTTCATAACGATAACAAATGACCTCTTGATAATCCATAAATCTTTTTACTTGGTTCAAATGGATGTTTTTACTTTCTAAGACCACTGCTTCATTAATGAGATAAGGCTATTGCATTTGTGTTGGGAATAAAGTGAAGGAAACAGATGACATACCAACTTCACTTACCAATGCTTTTCCTAGATTATACAACCTTCTTTTTTTATGAACAAATGGGAGCAATGAATTTGTCTCTAACTCTTCATCATAATTCTTATACACATTATAAACTAATCCATTATTGTATACTTCTGCAGATGCTGAAACTGAAATTTGGACTTGCTCTTTGTTATTAACAAAATCCACAAAAGAATGATATCCTCGAATTTCTTGAAAATCCTCTTAAACAAAAAATCCTTCATAACAACTTGAATTAAGAATATGCTCAATAGAATACTGATATTTATCTTCGAAAATAGATGTCAACATATATTCATGGGATTCAACATAAGCATCTTGATATACATCAAATATATATGCAACACTTAAAAATCCAGTATATGCAAGTTCAAAAATTGGATTTTGAAGTATTTTCTCTTGAACTAAATATTCAGAAAATGATTGAACTGTAGAAAAATCAGTTTGAACATCAATATCTTATTGTTGTTTTCTTGAAGCTTATGTAGGTGTTGGAATGTTTTTGTCAATTTCAAGAAAAAGAGTATTAATCTACTCAACATAATTTTGGCTTTGATTAATAGGGACACGAAGAAAAAATATATTTTCTTGAGAAAGTTCCTGAGTATATTCATAATTACTATCTTGTTCATATTCATCATCAATAAATTCCTTTTCCTCTTCACTACTAGAGAAATAATCTTCTCTATGGTCTAGGACTTATTTAAATGCTTCATTGCAACAATGTTAAAAAATAATTTCAATAGGATATATCCTTTTGCATTAAGAATGAAACAATATATGAAAATCCTTTAGTGAAGCAATCCAAGCAACATATAAAGATTTATACGATTCTTGAGCATCTCCATTCAAATAGATCATAAACATTTTCATGAGAACATCTTCATGATAAATACCCAACTGATGCATGCATAAGTGGAATTTTATTAATGTTGAGCTAGGTTATCATCATCATCTTCTCTAAATCTTGGAAGATAATTTCCCCAGATTTCTACAATATGAATAGTGTGAGGAAAACCAAGTATATTTGAAAAATAAAATGGAGGATACTTTGCAACTATCTTAACAAAAAATGAACTCACCATTTAAACATAGTGGAGTCGCCAGTGGAATCATAGTGGAGTTGTAGTGGAGTCACGAGGTGAATAATCAAACAATTTGATGTATGACCTTTGTCACCTTCAAGAACCATATATAATCTTCATAAAACCCAGGGAAAATAAACTTTCTTGATCCGTTCCCCAACAACGATGCCAAAAATATGTTGTAACCTTGAGATGTTCCTGACTGCTTAGGAGCTATGCCAAGGCATCTCAAAACCCACTTTAGGCCAAAATTTGGTGCTTGGACCAGAGGGGGCTCCGTCATCAAATTCATTAAAGTCGATTGCCCACTGTCACTAAGTAGAAATTCACAACATTAAGCTCAGAATGCCAGATTTAAGTGTCAAAGAAAGGGATAAAAAGGGTTAAGGGTAAAATGACATCAGAGTGTAAATAAAGAGATTGTAAACCTCTCAAACTATTGGCCTTTCCATTGGGCACATAGTCTCATTCAACATAGCATAAAAGCTAATTATGGTAGATGGAAGAAAGTTGGAAAACATTTAATCTCGACCCTGATAGTGAGTAAGGAAGTCCTTGTAAGGTTGAGATGAAGAAAGAATGATTTTACTGGGCATCTAAAACTATGAATCCAAAAAAATAAAATCAAGTACATGAGCTGAGCACAATCTGTGAATTCAAGAACATAACACTTGCAAAGGTAACCTGCAAACAAAATCTAAATACATTTTGAAAGTAACAGAAAGAGTCACTCGATTAAATTCTTTCATCACTCTTTGTTAAAGCATACATACTTCATGTAGAAACATAAATACTAGAGGACAAACTTGAGACACAAACTATCTTGTAGTTGAATGTATAGAGAAAGTAGTCTGCAATATTACATTATGCATTCTCTTCAAATAATCAACAACGGTAGTGGTCATACCAAATTGTTGTTTTCAACACATATGATCTGACTGCAAATTATGGAAATAGAATATAGAAAAGAGATGGCTTTAAAGAAGCTTAACACATAAAATAGAAAGACAAACATGGT
The DNA here is from genome assembly GCA_010110895.2 of Picea sitchensis. Classification (NCBI taxonomy): domain Eukaryota; kingdom Viridiplantae; phylum Streptophyta; class Pinopsida; order Pinales; family Pinaceae; genus Picea; species Picea sitchensis. The sequence goes on along the minus strand of SNQJ01S0208517.1, from coordinate 5,809 downwards.
CTAAATAAATAAGAGGTGAAATCAATAGATGATTCCCTCATTCTGATAATTTTACATAGAAAACCCTACAAGCTTATTACAAAGAATGCAGACCTCGTTACCAAAATTCCTCACTTATGATCCCACTTTTCCCTCTTGAGCTGCTTCCTTTATGAATTCCAAATGCTTGAATTCATGCTTGGAATTCTGGAACTAACTTCTAAAAATAATACTCATGATAAAGTAATTTAAGGGCTATCAAGGGCATCAAGACATTAGATCCTCGTGTTGTCCCATCTCTTTGAATTTTGAAGTCTTGCCTCAAATTATGAAATTGAATACAAAAATAGTGTGAAGATACACATCTCTTGGAGGATTCAACACCTTAGGCATTTAACTGTTCCATTTCATGAAAATAGAATTCTTGTTGTCTAGATTAGCCAAATTTAGCTCAAAAGACTTAGCAACCATGAGATGAATTTAGGAGAAAAAATTGACTGTCAATTGCAAGGTCGATTTATCCTACATTTGTCGTGAGATTTGTTGTCAAAGGATTTATAATGAAAAAGGGTTTTCATGTTGTTTGTAAGTGATTTGAGAAATTATGGAATTTTGCGCAATCGATACAAAGGATTAAATTTTAGTTGTAGGGCCTATTTCAATTGGACTGACTTTAAACCCGTGAACAAAACAATCTTATTAACCTGACGATCGATTGGCTGGTTAGCCTGCTTCCCGCTGTCAACAAACTCCTAACGACACACTGTCTAGATGGCCCAGTTCCTAGTTGTCTAGTTATCTTAATTAGCCCGATCAACAGTTATTGTATACTCTCTGGTTGGTGATTTCCAAATGTCTTGATGCCCAGTTGCCCGGTGGTCTGGTGGATGGAACTTCTCTGTGGTATGGTGTATGATCAACATGGTGTCCTGATGGCTGGTGCTACAAACTGTCTAACAAATGGAACTCTTGGTGTATCGGTAGACTTCGAGGCAGAAATCAAATCTGGACCATCAATCTTACATCCGATTAAATCTACATTGTCGATCTTATGCCTGATCAAATCTAGATCGTCAAACTTGTCCACATGAAATTTGCATTTATTCGAAGAAAACTCTATTATAAACAAACAACCATCTTAACATAATAAATTTAAATTTAACCTAAAAATCACCTAATTAATACTAACTTAATACCACTAACATTATAATTAAAATTTAAGAATTTTAATAAAGTTACAACATTAGGCTCCATTTGGGGATTGTACTTCCCTGCAAGACACAAAAGAACAATAGACCTTATGCCTTTTATAATTGGGCATGGATTTGTTATTCTTAATAAAATCTTACAAAAAAAACTTTTAAAGAAAATGTAATCCTTTAAATAAATCAATAGAACCTTTTCTCTTTATCGTGAAGATTAATCTATAATAAAAGTGACAACATTACTAATAATTATGGAAACTAACACTCTTTATAAAATAGAAACAAGATAGGATAAACAGATTCTTCTTGATTTAAAATCTACTTAGGAATTGTCAAGGGTAATTCATCAATAAATTTGGCTCAATTGTCAAAATTTCCAATTGATATTTATTTCAATCCAAGGCTAAAAAGCTGTAGATGTAAGATTTACATATTATAGCTCAAATATGGTTAGAATAAAGTTATTTATGAGGAAAATATAATGATTGAGTAATTGCAAAAAGATATGTATTTAACATTCCTTCTTCATCTTCTTGGTGTTGCTACACTTCGAAAAAGCGTCGATAGCCTATGGTGTAGTCACCTCGACATCACAAGCCTTGCTTTGTTGCCAACAAACATCTACAACCCCGACGAAGATATCTGCATTTCCGAATTGAATTTCCTTTCACCATCTCTTTTTATTTGAACTTTATTTTGTGGGAGATGGGGGCAATCAATATGTTTTGCACACAAAGGGATGATTTCTATTTTTTGAAAATGAGTTGGAAATGATTACATTATAAAGTATAATCACAAAAAAATGTTCATTTCCTCAGTCCTAACTCTATCTTTCCATATGTTTTTTTTTTTTTTGTAAATAAAATATTTATTGCCTCTAAGAATTTAAGAGATTACATAGTCTTTGAAACCTAGAGCCCAACCTACCAAAAAGTGGAAACCAGAGTCATCTCCAGGTTCCTGGAAAATCACACTATCTCTATGCATGGAACTAGACATATCATAGTGTATTTGAATATACAAAGTTGTGTTGAGGAAAAGGTATGGAGAACCTTACTCAAGCATTTTCAGATCTCGTCAGGCTAAGGCAAGATAGTTGAGAATGTCACCTAGGGTTTTTAGCCTTAAAAACAAAAAAAAATTACTTAATCTACAAGTATTAAGTGCAAGGGACCAAGGTTGGTTTGTTTTATATATTATATGCAACTATGCAAAAAATAAATAAACTTTAAACATAAATTACATAAGTGTGTACATAAATTACATGAGTGTGTACATGGAGATAAAAGAAAAAAAATGAACCAGATCATGAAAATACATATGTGAGACTGAAATCAGAAAACTGAATTTTGTATTGATTTCATTATGAGATACAAGGCTAAATTCTGTTTAAAAACCCCTGCGAGGGTAGGGACCAAAGTCAGATTTAGAAGCCTTCGATGGGCACCACACAAAAAGACTCTAACAACAAAAGAAAATTGAAGCTAAATATCTGGATCAACTTGCCACAAAATGCTGTCACTTGACTCTGCAAAATATTCTTTATCAGTCATAAAATTTAATTTATAAACAAACAAGAACACACAGACCGCCAAAGATAAATCATACACATTTAAAACAAGCTGCTTAAATATATGATTTAGTTTTAAATCCTATTGCCTTCAATAAGACCCTGTTGTCATCAAGATGGTTAAGCCTTCTAGTAAACTTAGAATGAATGAAAGATGAAAGTATCTTACTAGTATATAGAAAACCTTATGGCTGAAGTTCTCCTTCTATTTTTTGTCCTTGTCTCTTCATTTCATTGAGCTTTAATTCCTTCTCAATAAGTTATGGTAGTTCAACTGCCTTTCTTTAGTTAAGCCTGATTAGCTTAACTAATTGGCTGAGACAAATAATAATAATATATATTAACTAGGGTCTAATTAAATAATAACTAAATAGGTGGGACCCCTTGTGACTCCCATTTATTTCTTTTAATAATCATCAAACATGAAATATAAAACCCCAATCATTTGGCTCAAATATCCTCCTTGTAACTCCCATTCCCATATTTATGATCAAATATTTTCATATCAGCAAAATATAATATGACCATATCCAAAAATAGTATTATATCCATGCTATCCAAAAAAAAGTGCCTAAATATATGCTTGCTTTCCAAAACATTGTCAAAATAAAAAGACCATCCTCAAAATAGAAAATAATATTAATCATCATTAAAAACCGTATTTACTGTGAGAGGCATTTAAACTTCTTTCATTATTGTCCTCTTTTGATCTTATGTTATAGCCTTAGGCTGATTGGAGCCTTGAGGCTGGACTGCACTGATAACATGAGAACAATCATCTTTAAGATGAAGACACGAAGACACAAATTCAAAGGACTCTTTGGATGACTTGGAGGGAGTGGCCACTCCTTTTCCTTTATCTTGCTCAGACTTGGGAACCTCAGTTTTAGCCTTTTAATAGCATGAGAAGACTGTATAGATGAGATAACATGATCAACTTGGGGAGTTGGATTTTTTTGCGGTGTTGGAGGGGGTAACAACAAAGACGCAGTAGGCCAACCATGGTGATGAGTGGCAGGTTGCTGGATAATCTCTTTCCAACCATCATTAGCAGGTGGTTCTAGATGCATAGACACATGAGGGGGAGCACAGATACCAGAGATTTTTTGGTGTGGATGGAAGGGAGGTCTCTGAGGTCAGAGTTAGAGGATCCCATGGCCAACTAAGTTAAAGAATCTATCTTGAAAGAGTTGGTTTAATTCCTTTGGATCAGCATCAAAATGTATTGAAAATAGAGGCCTTCTATGACCCCTCTACCGATTTCACCCGCCTCTGCCATTACTGCCTCTGCTAAAGAAGCTCATCCTGAAGCAATATTCTAACATGTCATGAAAAAATCTTAACAATCCATGCATTAATACTCTACCTAAATAAAATCAAAAGGTTGGCTCTATTGTTTACCACATCAACACTTGCAATACATCCATTAACATCTTAAAACCCAACAATCAATTGCCATTTGAATAGGGAGTGATAGGGCTATTGAGAAGATGAGGGGCTTAAAATGTGCGAAAAATGGTAGCCTGGATGGGAAAGACCAATGAATACTAGTCAAGCAAATGTAAAAGTAACATAAACTGTATCCATATTCAACTCTTAAACACTAGTCATCAACTTAGTATTTTCTGTTTTGCTATTAGCCCTTTCTCTTTTCAAAATGAATTTAAATTTCATAATAATAGAATAGGGAATGTTTAAAATGTATTTGGGAAAGTGAGGGGTTTATAATGTGCGAAAAGTGAGAGCATGGAGGGGAACAAAATGATTACTATTCCATTATATGCAATAATATCCAAAAAATGCCATCACCATCAATAAAGGAATTGCCAAAACTTTTCTCTATTTTATAATTTAAATCCAAAACACAGTTGTTCAAAACCGCAAGAAAGTTCCAAGACTATTAACTGTACAACCTATATTTCCTTTTCCTTTTCCTTTATTTGCAGAGTTTTTATAATATACTGTTAATATAGTCATTCCAACAATTAAAACCGAACTACATCAAGTGCACAATGGGGGCTGAGAACACAAGATAAGCCAACAACCCTTCAATATACAACGTTGGTATCACAATCTTAAATAATTGTTGTGTAAACAGACTGGGTTCAAAACCCATGTGCAACTGGTGTTCATTTATTTTAACATTATACAGTTTCCAAAATCGACCAAAACCCCTGTGGATAATCAACAATCAAGCCAAGAATTAATGCCAATACCCAATCTTCCCACATTAGGGTTAATCACTTATACATACATCAAGATCAGAGTTCAAAATTTCCATACATCAATAAAAGAAATGAGGTCTGGGCGAAACCTTTACAAGGGTTTTGTAAAAAACTATTTAACCATCTCTTATCACAACAAATTTCCCACAGATTTTCATTGTGGCCGCAAAGTAAATATTGTTACACGTAAAAATTACTCAGCTGGATAAGTGTTGCATCTTCCTCTCAATCGTCGTAAGTGTCGCATCCTCCTTACAACTTTCGCAAGTGTTGCAAGTTGGTCACAAGTGTCGCAAATGATGTTCGAGCATACTGCCATGCCGACGACACTAAGGAGACACTTAAAACATCTCATGTGCTTGATTTGAAGAAGAAGAACTGGTTTACTGAAGTCAAATAACTCTTGACACCTGAAGAGAGCTCTGAAACAAAGGTTTTGAGGGGGAGTGCTCCCCTATATCAGCCTTAGGAGCGTTGGCGCTCCCCTACAGCGCTTCAAGGAGCATTATAACGCTCCCCTGCCCCCTCTGAAGGAGCACTACTCATCTTGAATGCGCTGGCGCTTCCCTAAATCTTACCAGGGAGCGCTACAATGCTTTGATGCCCCTTCTAAGGGAGCGCTGCCTAATCTGAGGTAGTAGTTGGCCCGTTGAGGAGAATAAGGGGAGGATCTTTCAAGATTAGGAAGCAGTTGTATTCAAATTCTTGGTTTCATCAAGAGATCCCTGATCTGAGGAGGAAGTTCCCAACTTGTTCTAAAGATAACTCAAGAGGTTAAGCTCCTCTTAACCTATATAAGCAGGCTCTATGATGGTGGAAAGGGGGAAGAA
>SNQJ01S0208516.1:1200-16168 GCA_010110895.2 Picea sitchensis | reverse complement strand
CTTAGTGTAATAGCTCATCGGAATCGGGAGGAAGAGCACTACAGGATAAGATGATGAGAAGTGACTTTCAGTGGCCGAAGAAGCCATCAGGATGGATAAATCACTTTTTAGAGGTAAAATGGTTAATTAATTAATTAAGTGATTTAATCAAGGAATCATAAAATAAAGTAAATGTCACTTGGAGGGAAAAGGTCAACAACAAATTAGGGTTTCGGGAAGCTATAAAGGAAGGGTAAAGCAGCCTAATTCATTATGCATTGTTATGATTTGATGTTGAGAATTCCCAGAGGAGGAAGAGTTGACCTTATTGTTTTGTGGATTTCTGGAGGAAACCACCACCACTGATCGGTTTTGGTGTTGAGAGACACACCCTAGCCCATCAGAGATACCATCCAGGTATTTCACCGTACTTTTCAGGAGTATCCATTGCAGAGTGCGCAGTTCAGCCAGTGAGGGCACAAGTCAGTTTGAGGGTTTGGAGAGTTGCACGAGGTCCGTGTCCAGATTGCAGTTTCCTTCCGACCCATTTGAGATCCATCCAGGGCGCTTCTATTGAGCCATCTATCGTCAGATTCTGACGGTGGAATCTTGCAGATTGTCTTATCCAGCCATTTAGGGCGCAGCTCCTCCGAACAGATATTTGGGGTTGCATGCAGAGTATAAGAGCAGATCCGGGCAAATCCTTCCGACCCAGTTCCGCATTTGGCGAGATGATCGTTTTGAGCCCTATAGTAGCAGATTCCGTTGGTGGAATCCTTTGGGGCGCATCCAATTGCCCAGGAGGCATGCAAACCCCCCAAGGGTCCAGATCCAGTGCCTCAAAGACCAGATCCGAGATCCGGCACTCATCCATTTCAGTATAGAGGCCAGGGTGCTTCTATTGGAGCAGTTTCCAACGCATTCCGGCAGTCTATCCTTCCGGACGAGTTTTCCAGCTGGTAGCGATTATCGTACTTCTCCGGAATCGCATATTTTTGCCGATCTATCCGTGCATGCATCAAATCTGCTATCATCTTCTGATCACGGGTTTTTTTATGCTACTTCCTTGTATTCCAGTGATGATCCATGAGATCTAGCTGACGTTTATATTCTATATTTCCAGTTGGCTATTGTATTTCCATGCTTGAGCCGTATAATACATGATATTGGGCAGTTGATGTTCTTTACTTATGCATGCGTCCTTTATATGTTGTTTAAACCATAAATATGCAATATGCACATGCAATAACCATCAAGATCTCAAACATACAACTGAAACACATCCAGAAACCCCCAGTGTATCAGATCTGCAAGATAGAACAATAGATCAGTAGCAAATATCTTGATCAGCGGGATCAGGGATATTACAGCCTTTGACCCATAAACCTTAGGTCAAATTCTGTTGCCCGTGGCAACATCATTGCAGGCCTTTGGCCTTTCAAATATTCAGAGTTTTTCTGATTTTCGGGTCCTTGACCAAAAACCTGGCCCTTGGCCATTCAAGGTTAAGAATTATTCTGCTACCAGAAAATTAGAAGCAGAAATCAAGAAAAAGAATAAAACAGATACCGATCAATAGAACCCATTGCCATCGAGCTGCAAGCTCCCATCAAACTGTAAAAATTTAAAATCTGAAATTATATTGATGAAGAGTATTTCCGCTACAAATAAGAAAATCAGAATCCGCCAATTGCAATTATTGTAAATTATTATCTATCTGTACACTCCATTAATACGTACAATTGTTGTAAGAATTACCGTACTTTGCAGTCCGTACAATTACAAGTTTAAAATTTTGCAACATTAGTACATAGCCACCAATTACAATTTCTATACAAATTTCCATCAATTTTTGTCAATCGTACTCACTACAGCCGATCTGCCTCGTCCGTACTATTACCATTGTCCGCCCATAGTACCACCGTTATTGTTCCGTACCACTGTTGTCCACCATACAGGTCAATAAAATCGATGTTCCGTACCATACAGACTATGCCGGCATCAATTAAACAATTAAATGTTCAGTACCCGTCCGTACCAACACGTCCATACAGCCGCCTCCTCACTCCAGTGTATAGTGGATAAGTTATTAACTGAGTATACAAAAGAGTTAAAGTATTAAAAAAAACTCCACTAAAATTTTTAAAGTCCAGATTAAAAAATAAAAAATAAAAAAAAATCTGCTACAATTTAAAAAAAAAACGCAGTCATACATCTTTCAATTCACAATACCGTACAATCTGTTATTATTTTATGTTCGTACAATTCACAAGAATTTGACAGTGATTGGTGTCCGTACACTTGAAAATTGTTCAGCACGTACATTCTGAAAATCGTAACTTACAGCCACCATATAGATCAATGTAACCACCGTACCATCAACATCTGCCAAAAGGGGGCGGCCATTCGGAATTTCCATTGCCATTAAAGAGGTTTGTCACTGTAGTTTAATTCTATCTAGAAGCTGTGCGAAGGAGAATCGTGTTTTCTCTAGAGGCACAACCCTTATCGTAGCTTAAGAAGGAAAAAAAGAAGAAAGTATTTTTAACGTCCACGAGGCTAAAAATAGCCTATGGGAAAGATTGTTTTTCCATCTGGCTTTTGTATTCGGCCCTTTTCCTGTGAAGTTTTACAATAATCGCTCCCAACTTCTCAACAAACTCTTTGCTGAATAGATTATCCCAAGAATTAGCTGCTAGGATACCTACATAATTTTCCCTGTTGTCTTTGAGGGCCTCACATTCTAAAATGAAATGTTTTTTTGTTTCCACTTTTCCGGACGAGCACAAAATACATACTCTTTCTTCCCACCTTTCTTTTGGCCTTTTCCAGCGCCCTGTTTCACAACGGAGTTGATGAGAATTACTCTTCGACGAGCACAAAATACATATTCTTTCTTCCCACTTTTCTTTTGTTCTTTTCCAGCGCCCTGTTTCACAACGGAGTTGATGAGAATTAGTCCTTAATTGAGCAATAGAATTTTAGATCTCCAAGAAATATTGTCCCCTATGTACGCCTTTTGTTGATGGTTATGAGTGGGGGTTAAACTCTTCAATGTAGCAATTTCTTTCTCCCTAGCTCTTTCTCTCCTCCCAAGTACGTTTGTGGAACTTTTCCATAACAAAGTTTTTTATCTCTTTACTCTTTGTGGGACACATGCTCAAGCAAATGCCCCATTTACTAAAACCATTTGTTATTTTGCTGCATCTAAGTCTTTCTTTTGCACAATCTGTCACTAAACACAACCTTATGCCATCTGCTCTCTTCCATTTGCTCATTTTTTTCAAATACCTTATGACTCGCACCATAGCAATTGCTTCAATAGGGCAGCCCTTGTTTCACTCAACAAGATAGCATAAGAAACTGCACTTTTTAATTTGAATTTGTTTGTAATCAACTGCTTCTCTGAATTTCTCTCAATTTGTTTCCACTGCATATCGGTTGTGCCACTGGCCCATAGTTCACAACTGTAGAGGATCACTGGAATCACTAGAAGCCCAAAAAGAGTTAGAGTGGTTTACCAGTCCCACAACTCTGCCTCTACACCTGTTTTGGAAAGAATAAAATGCTTCCAACCCCCTAAAGTTCTTTCTACAACCATCCCAACTTAAAGTTCTGTTGAAGTCAATTCCGAGGTATTTAGAATCTGCAACTTCTTCAGAATGTTTCCTTCAAAGTAGAACTTAGGCTGGTTATGCTTTCTTTTGTTAGAGAAAACCACTACTTTCGTTTTTGCTAATATTGACTTGCATCCCACCCTTCTACAAAACTGCTCAAGGGAACATAAGTGTTTCCGTAAAACTAAGAGTTGATTTGTAGAGCAATCAATTAATATAAGGTCATCCGCGTACAAAAGAAGCCTTATAACTAACTTGCCCAAATGGATACCATCACCCCTTGTGAATTTAGCCACTCTCAAGCTTGTCAATATATAACCCAAAAAGGTAGGAGACAGTGGGCAACCTTTCTTGACCTCGATATTGCTTCTAAAATTTTCAGAAATGCCTGCTGAAGTTGTAATTTTGACTTTCACCTCTTCATACATCCTATGCAATACTGCTCTCAAATGCCTGGGAACCCCGAAGTTCCTCCCATTCTCGCCTCCAAAGCTTATCCCTAGGAACCGCGTCGTGTTAGTTTTCTCAAATCAACAAAGCACCAAAAAACTTCTTCCTTTTCTTCCCAAGCTTTTTTCAATGATGTGCCTTAAAGTTATGCAATGATCAACTCAGGAATGTTTAGGTCTAAACTCCTGCTTGTCTTTTAGCACATTTACTCCCTTTCTTCCTCCCACTACACATTTTTCTTTTCTAACATGCTTCCAAATAACTTTGCAAACAAGGTTTATCATGGTTCTATAATTGGAGGGATTATTGACGTCACTACTCTTGAAAAGAGGTATTGCCATACTAGTTGTCCAATCTGTGGGGAACCCCTTTTGTATGATGTTGTTGAAAATTTTGTGATGTGGAGGTGAAAGAATTTTTAAGTCCCACTTTAGATACTCTACTTGAGTTCATCTAAGTCTTTTGTTGTTCCAAGACTCAACCTCTTGATACTCATCTCTACCTCTTGCACTGTGAAGAGTTTTGTATCTATGTTGACCAAGGAGGAGGGTCAACCTTGGGATCCCGCTCATAAAGTTGTCTTGCATATTCTACCATTTGAAGTCAGAATGTTGTTTTCGCTTGCACCTTTTCTATTGGAGCTCCTTCCGTATCAGTTTGGGGTTATTTTTCCCAAGGAATATAGTCTCTTCTCCTCAAGACCATGAAATCACCTTTTCTTTTCTTACTATCTCACTGCAAGCTTTGAGCTTTATGTTATCCTCGTCTGATTCCTTCCACCTTCTCCTTGCCTTCTTGCATTCCTCGTCAAACCAAGAAATCAACCTTAAAGCAAATTGCTTTAGACTTAATTTTCTCTTTTGCACTCAGCAAGTGCTTTTTGAATTAAATGTGTTAATCTATGAATCTGAAGGCCATGAAATGAGATTTCCTCCTTCTTGAAGAGCCTCTCTAATGTTTTTTGAAGGTATTAAGCACTTCTCGAGTCAAAAGAATTCTGCCATTTGGGGATTTTGTTGAACACACCGAAGTTTTTGACCCTAATCGCTTCTTTTCGATCCAAGAGAAACTTAAATAAATTGGCTTGTGATCCAATTTTAAGTCCCAAATTTGATCTCCAATCAACACTTCCTCCATTTTCCCACACAAGTTATGCGAACAAATTGCATAATCTACTACACTTGCTCCGCTGTAAGTATTGCAAGTGAAATTAACGGACTTATCCCATCTAGTCAGCAATTACAAATTACTAAATCGAAAGCCCCACATAATGTAAGCAATTGTTCTCCAAAGAAATCGCAGCCTTTATCCTCTGAAATTAGTTCCCACTGATGATTACTCTCACTTATCCGTAGTCAGATAGGGTCACTGTCTTCTTGCAACAAAGAATGCTAGCTTGTTCAACTGCAGTTCTAGCATTGAAATCCCCCACTATAAAGACTTCACCTAGTTGAGAATATATTGCAATATCTAATTTTAAGGCTGCAAAGGGATCTTTGTGGTCAAGCCCTCTACTTTGTAGATTTTTGAAACTTGCAACGCAAAATAGCATACAAGTCGCAATTTAATGTGATTTCCATTTTTGATATTTTGCCGCATTAAATCACATTTGGGTCTTCTTTTTCTATTTGAATGAAACGACCTTCTTTTCTCTTACTACTACCATGATACCCCCATGCCCTCTGCCACACCTCACAGCCATTCCACATCACATTCCTTTCCACGTACTTTAAACAAAGGTGTATTGCACCCTTCTTGCTCATGTGTTTCTATGAGGCAAATTATGTTTCTATCCTCTGCAATAGGCCCTAACACAGGTCCTCGTCTCCATGGGTACCTCCTGCAGTTCCAACAAACTAATATTAAATAAACCTAGGTATGATTTGATTGCTATTTGTTTTGGCATGCAAGACTCATTGTTGAGTCTTTGTCCCTGCTTTCCCATACTGACCTTGTTTCCTCATTTCTTGCTGAAGATTTTGTTGTCTCTTCTTTGTTATCGTTTTGACGCCTTGTTTTGGAAGGAGGTCCAAATTATGCTATCATGCCTTTTACCTTTATAAATTCATGTTTTTCCTCATCTTCATTCTAACTTTTGTCATCTCGTCCTCCCTCTGTCTTACAGTTAAGTCTTTTTCTAGAAAAAACCGAGAACCCTCAAGAACTGCTTCCTGCTTAGAATGATCTCTTTATCACACAAGTTGGGCATGATAACTTTTATGGATCTGGCTCTCTCACCGTTAGGTTTACCTACTCTCCATGCTTGACATATTTGTCCCTGCCATTGGAGCTTGTCTTTCAGGAAGTCTCTTGCAAGGTCAAGAGTACATTCATTTTCCCATAATCTTTCACTCCCTTGATAATTATGTTTGTTGCTCTATCAGGTCTTTCTTTGCTTTCTATCTTGCATGTTGTCAACCTTCAATGTTTTCCTTCCTTAGCGTGATTGCTAATAATTTGAGCCCGTGTTTTGGAGAGTTTCATGGAATCTCCTTTCCTCTCCTCCTCTTGATGTCTCTTCATTGCTGTCTATTTGGGTAACTACTTTCCTTTTATCCCGATGGCTTCGTATTCATCACCTCTGTATTCTCCACTGCAATTTTCTTCATGTTTTTCACTTTCGCTTTCATGCGTTTCCATTCTTTTTTCTCTATTCGGAGAGTTTCCTGTAGCAATGACACTTGCTCTTTCAGGACTTTGTTGCTTTCTGCTAAAGTCTGGTTTTCAGCTTTTATTCTATGGATTGTACAATCTCTTTCCAACACTTTAGATTCTACTACTTTCAACCTCTCTTTTACCTTTAACAGCTCTTTCACATAAAGATCAGATGACCAAGAGAGAGGTGTAGATGTAGGACTCTATAAGGTTAATCATCAATGACTTTTCCTTTCCTTTAGACTTGTTGCTACATACCTGTAAAGAGGACTTGTTTGAATGTTGTTTCTGCGAAGGACCCAAGTACTTTCCCTTGAGACATTTTTCTCCTTGTCTCCTCCCATTTCGCATCTAGCTGCTTGTCTTTGTTTTAAAATGCCCCGGTACTGCTTGGCATTAACCCAAACCCACTTTCTAGTTTTGGTCGATGAGGCAATTTTCACTTGCCATATATCATTTGTTTCCACTAGTTCTAAAGTCTCTTGTCCCATTGTCATGATGCTATTAAGGGAAATCAAAGTCTTTGCCCAAAAACTGACCCTCTGTTTTATACTTAACCCTTCACTCGTCCGTTGGTCCACTCATCAAAAACTTGCTACTCGGCCTCTTACCGTCTCCTCGTTAGGACTATTCGTCTCTTGTGACTTTTGTTAGCCCATCAGTCTCTCGGCTCCCTATCCTATCCCTAGATGCGTCCGTAAGTATCCTTCTTTAAAACAAAGATGCATCCGATTCTCGCTATTGAGAGCTTTCTCCAAACAAGCATACATTCTTGAGGTGTCAATCAACTGGCCGTTGAATCTATTCAAAATATATTTCTGCGCGGAGCCGTAATCGTGATTGAACGGACTCGAATTGATTTACCACGTACCTAAATCAGTAAGTGTTGTAGTGTTCCCATCACCATTTTCGGAGAGTTCTCCACAGATGACCCGTAGATAGACCTAAAGTTTCCATGGTTGTTTAGCTTGAGATTAGTCTCGAGGTTGGCTTTGTGCTTTCCTTTACAAAGATTGGAAACAACGCTTAAAAGTGATTGTTTTCCGGGTACGCGGTTATCGACCGGGATCTCCTCTGGATGGCATGGCAAGCTGCTCGCCAGACATAGAAGCCAGCTCTATCAACCGGGCTTATCAAAATTTATCATCAACGATAGGGTAACGAGTATACCGACCGCGGTTCGCCACGAGTTCACAATGAGTAGAGTAGAATTTGATCGGCCTCAGAGAAATAGAGTAGAATACCTGGACTGGCCCTGTAGAAAGCGGGGGCGTATTCTCTTTCCCTGTATTCGACGCTGGACGCCCTCTTTGAATCTCTCGCGCTCCCTAAAGTCACGCTTCTCTCGACTTATCGATACAATCTCGTTGGGTCAGGCTGTCCATGCATGTCTTCCTTTGAATCTCGTTGGGCCGGGCTGTACAATCTCGTTCACAGGTGTAAGAGGATTTCCACGTGATATTGAAGTAATAAAGTACGTTTCAAAGCTAAAGAATTATAACCCTAATTCAAGAAAATAATTTAGATATTCGAATAATGTAAAGATCTCATAAAATATTTTAATTCCCTAATATTATTAGGGAATTTGTTTTTCAATTATCTTTGAAATGTTAAAAAATGGCATGAAAAATGGGGATTGGAGTGGGAAGGATGAAGGGTAATATTAGTTGTAATCAAGTCATAACATTCCTAAATCACTGGATATTATAACCGATACAATTAATATTAGAAGTTGATTTAGTGGAAGGTGATGCATTGGTCAAACTAACATTGGTTACCCTCCAAAATATCAAGAGCGAATCCTTATACAAGGGGAATAAAATTAAGGAAAATAAAAGTAATAAGGTGAGAAAAAACGTCACAAAAGTGGATGTGGCACTTCAAATTTAAGGAAAAATAAGAATGGCAATGCAAGCATTTAAAAAGGTTATAAAAGTTATTATGAGTGAATCCTTAGGAATAAAATTAAGGAAAATAAAAGTAATAGAGTAGTTAATTAAATAAATCGAAGGTGAGAAAAAACGTCACAAAAGTGGATGGGGAACTTCAAATTTAAGGAAAAATAAGAATAACAATGCAAGCATTTAAAAAGGTTATAAAAGTTATTTATATAAAGGGTTAGAAAGTAAAAAGTGAAATCAAACTATAGAAAAAGTTAGAAATAAAGGATTGGGTTAGAAAGTAAAAAGTGAGATGAAACTATAGAAAAAGTTAGAAATAAAGGATTATAATATAGTTATTTAAAAGAAAAAAACCCCGGATGGGGTGACACGCGGCACTGTGGCGGTGACACCAGGACCAGCATTAAGCTCGGGTTTAATTGCTGATGGTCGCCACCCACACATCAGCATTTACGATGGTGGACGGCCATAGCAGGGGCCATACGACGGAGGGACTCCTCCCTCGCGCGACCATTTACACCACCTGCGCACTCAGATTGAAAGCGGATATGGGAGGACAGATGACTCTGGTGTATGGTTATGTGTTTTCTCACGAGACTGGGCAGAGAGGGAGTGCTCCTGCTTTGGCTACGCTCTTCGCTTGGACGCTCACCACCTTTTCTCTGCATTCTGATAAGGATTACCAGGGCTGTTTGTTTTTGCGTGTGCCACAAAAGAGAAGGTTTGCTCGCGCTTCGCACCTGCTCTCATCCTGGACTTATAGTTTTGCACTGCATTTGCTTGGCACTTGCATTCACCCCCCGGATGCAATGGCTAGAAAGCGTGGGAGGCCTCGTCGAGGTTCTGCCTGGGAAGCCCATAAGGCGCAGCGGAGACGAAAGGAGAAATTAGAACCCGCTCTGGCTTTGGCGTCCTCCATTCTTAGAAAGAATGGCTCGGGCTGAGCGGCGGGCGTTGCTCGACACTATTGCAGAGCCGGAAGTTGGTTGCAGCAGGAAAGACAAGGCATTTAAGCCGAGTGACAAGAAGGAAGCCGAGACCGAGGATGTGTTTCCCACCTGCGTCGTGGAGGAGAACCCGTTTATGGGGGACCTGCCGAGTGTTGAGAAGCCCCGCGCCATGGAGACGACCAGAGTTTTGGCAAGGGAAGACGACTTCCCTGGTTGCATTGTCGAAGAAATTCCCTGGCCGRGCGACTTGCAAGCAACGGGTGACAAGAAGACTGTGGTTGCAGAGGGTGAAGCGGTGTAGAGGGAGCTCGCGGTTGGCATTGGTGAGGCAATGGAATTGAGGACTGCTCCTCCTAGTGGCTCGGGTGGCGGAATGCATGGCTCTCTCCTCAATGACGAGCACCTGGCTTTGGTGTTCGAGCTCCGAGGCCACATGTCAGACCTGGAACATAGGGCCCTCCTCATGGGCCAGCGCATGGACCTGCTCCTCGACGCGTTTTCCGGTGCTCCAGCTCAGCGGAAGTGCCCCATGTGCGCGCAGGCTTTTGCCATTCTGGCGGGGACCACTTGGCCGACTGGCGAAGGCGACAGGTCACCGGGTGCCTAGGTTTTTATAATTTCCTGGTTTTTAGTTTTATTGTGTAAATGTTTTATGTTCATCTGGACCATAAGCATCTGTCCTGGTTTCCTCCGGGCAGGACAGATGCTACTTTCCTTTATGTATTATCGTATAACTGCTATCTGCTCCCCACTTATGCTGGTTTTCGGATACTGGCAGCATTTTTGGTGACTTTAGCCATGCTACTATATATTTTGTCAAAGTTTTGTGCTAATCTAATATAGCAGGTACTACTCCTTTTTTATTTTAAAAAAAAAAAGAGAATAAAAAATATATATATATATATATATCTTTAAAATATATATAATATACTAAGGAAGTTTTATAAAAAAATGAAAGGAATCTTTTGTTTCAAGGAAATCATTGAAAAAAATTTATAAGCATGTTTTTTAAAGAAAGAAGAAACTTATATTCAAAAGGTGAAGAAAAGTAACATATATTTCAAGGTTCAAACATAGATTTATATAAAATGGAGCTTTGCCCTTCAAATTTAAGGAAAAATAAAAATTGCAATGCAAGCATTTAAAAAGGTTATAAAAGTTATAATATAAAGAGTTAGAAAGTAAAAGTGAAATCAAACTATAGAAAAAGTTAGAAATAAAGGATTGGGTTAGAAAGTAAAAAGTGAGATCAAACTATCGAAAAAGTTAGAAATAAAGGATTATAATATAGTTATTTAAGAGAAAAAAAATATATATATATATATTCTAAGTGCATTCATTTTTAAAAAAGAAAAGGTATTCTTAAATTAAAAGCAAGATATTGTAAAGTATTTAAAGTTCTAAAAAAAATTTAAAAAAAAGGAAGGATATTCAAATATCTTTAAAATATATATAATATACTAAGGAAGTTTTATTAAAAAAGAGTGAAGGGAATCTTTTGTTTCAAGGAAATCATTGAAAAAAATTTATAAGGGTGTTTTTTTAAAGGAAAGAAGAAACTTATATTCAGAAGGTAAAGAAAAGTAACATATATTTCAAGATTCAAACATAGATTTATATAAAATGGAGCTTTGTGGTGATAAACAAGGAAGATTCCCTCCTACTTATAAAAAAATATGTGGATTCTTTATTAAAAGTTAATGAGATTATTCAAGGAAAGAATATCAACATCGCTATTTGCCCGAACACTAGGAAAAATCACATTAACGTTGACCTGGCAAACCAATTAATGGTTTTAGAACCAAATATAATTGAAAATGACACATGTCTTTACGACGAGAAATATGAAATTAATAACCTACAACTATCTATTGGTGATTACAAATTCATAGGTCAATTCAATGTGGTATCAATGTATCAAGACAGTGTTGAAATAATTCTAGGGTCAACTTCGGTAGATATATTGGGTACTTTTGTTTTCAACACAAGGAGAAAATTTTTAACATTTTCGTATAAAAAAAAGAAAATCACGATATAGGACGTTACGATGAAATCGATTTCAAAAGCTCCATCATCAAAAGACCTGAAGGTCATATCAGAAGTGATCCTTCAAGATAACCAAAAGTCAATACAAAAGTTGCAAGATCGATAGAAAGAATGTGACAAGATCATCATTGAAAAAGACAAAGAGATTTCCCGCCTAAGAAATCATAATCAGAAACTACTTGCAAAAATCATGAAGTTCAAGGAGAAGAAGCGGTGTTCTCAAAAGTTGGAACAAGAAAATCAAGGTCTCAAAGAGAAATTAACCGACGAAGAGGAAGAAAGCTCCTGCCTGAAAAACCTTAATCAAAAATTGCTTGAACAAATTAAAAAGATGAAAGATGAAAAGCTAGAGAATCAAAATATTATAAATAAAGTCGACAAATCAGAAAATGAAGAAGAAATTTCACGCCTAAGGGTTCATAATCAAAACTTACTAACACAAATTAAAAAGTTAAAGCATGATAAGAAGACTTTACAAGAAAAACTAGATCACAAAACATCATTAGTCGATAAGGAAACAATGACAGACCCAATCAACCTTACAACTCTAAAGGAGGCAAATCCAGCTGATGTAAAGAAGTTTTCAAATGTCGAGGTACAAACAAGCCATAGATATGAAGAAGACTCAATTCCAATAGTGAATCAAGAAAACAATGCAAGTATAAGAAATAAAGATCAAGTTGCAAGGATGCCTTGTCGACATCCTAATCACAAAAGTCGATACTTCAGCCAATCAATGTATCAACAGAAACAAATAACTGCTATGTCAAAGAATAGTACTTCCACTACAAGTGAGGGTCAAAATAGAATCTATCATGGGAGTAGAAATGTATCAAGTTCTTTCCAAGAACCCTATAAAAACCCAAATCCGCAGAAGATCGAATTAGGATGGGCAAACTCCTTTACAATTCGACAGTTCTGCTCAGCGCTTAGAAGATCCTATCGTCTCAGGTCCTCAACGATTACTAACTCAATAATGAAGAAGCATGAGACAATAATTACAAGCTAGAGCAACAGATAAGTCTTCCATAAAGTATGCTTTGAGGACAAAGCATTTTTAAGGGGAAGGCAATGTTAATAAAATAGATATTAATAACATAATAATTAATTAATAAATAATAACTATTAATAATGAAAGGATATGTCTCAAAGGACATGACTATTGGTTAAGGGCACCCCTGCGTGGGTATATAAGCAAGCCCTCATTCTCAATTGTAGATCATCTTACCTATTCATATTTTATACATTATTCCTACATGGATTATTATGTTATATTCCAAGTATTTTGGATAATTCTTGTGTGAGCGAACTTTGTTCGTCTCACAACAAAACCTGCTTCTTCCAAACAACCCTCTAACTTGTCGACATATATACCAAAAGGGTAGGGGACAGGTGACACCCTTGCTTAACACCTATATTACAATTAATTTCTTCTGACCAACCCTCAATGTTCCTAAACTTGGCAATGACATTCTTGTACAACCTTATCACAACAACTCTCAACTTGAAAGGAACTTTTAGCTCTTCCAATCTATTCCAAAGGTTAGTTTTGGGCACTGTGTCGAATGTTTTTCTAAAGTCAACGAAGCAACACGGGAGATTGGTTTTATTATTGAGACACTCCTCTGCAATATCCTAAGTGTGACAAGGTGGTGCACAATTGAATGATAGCTCCTAAATCTAGCCTAGCCTTTAGCTCGTTTTCCATGGCTTTCTAGCCATACGTTGATCTTCTTTCCAAAATAATTCCATATAACTTGACCAAAAGAGAACTAATCATAATGGTCCTATAATTAGAGGGATTGTTTTTATCCCTGCTTTTAAAGATGGGAACAATGAGCTTTGAGTCCCAGGTTTAGGAAAACCCTGCTTGACTACTAAATTGAAGAGCTTGTGGATGTAGGGGATGAGGATAGGCCCTCCAATTTTTAAAATTTCTACTTGGTAACCTTAGATGTCCTTGGCTTTCCCTTTTGCAAGTTGCTTAAACCCAAACTCTATGTCTTCTAAAGAAAAAACTTCTTCCTCTGTAGAAAGGGTCTAAATGTTGTTCACAACATCAAGGGATTCATAAAGCTTTTTAAGGTTAGAATTCCAATCCTTTTTAATAGAATCATATTGTTGTCTTTAGTTTTACGAGTTAGAATTTGCCTCCAGAATTTCTTAGGATCTAGCTTAAAGAGGTGCAAAAGCTACTCTTGCTTTGTATTTATATAGTATCATTTTTTCCTTTTACTTAAGAGTTTGTACCTATTTATATTTTCGGATTTTAAGGACTCATTAGAAGCATCCCCGATGGATTTTCTAGCAATCTCACACTTTATTCAAATATATGCATATTAAGTTCAAGACATTTATGGGTAAGATAAGTGTGGATAGTCATTTAATAATTTGTTAGTGGTTAAATATGTTTATTGTTGGGTACAAGTATCATTAACAATTAATAAATGTATATGATACATTTGAATAAAGTGGGTTATATATAATATATGGAGCACCACACATTATATCTTGGATACACGCAGTTAAATTAATAAATAGAAAAGTGTTCATTTGACCTTATATTATTTGATGTGACTTTGTAATAGGGTTGGCAACATATTATATAGTACATATGGAATTATATATAAATAGATAGATTTGTCTGTGTGTATGTGTGTTAATAAATGTAGGTTATACGTTTGAATAAATGGCCTTATATATATATATATATATATATATATATATGGTGCACACATTATATCTTGGATACATGCAATTATATTAATAAATAGAAAAGCATTGGTTTGACCTTGTATTATTCAATGTGACTTTGTAATAGGGTTGGCAATGTTGTTGATTGCAGCTTCATAAGACATTCTCCACGTCGTTCTCCTCTGGACTGAGTTGAGACGATCTGTGAGAGAGCCCATGTGATGGGTGTGTCATACTCCTCTGGAGTGAGTTGAGATGATGTGTGGTCTCTTGTCATGCTCCTCTGGACTGAGTTGAGACGACTTGAGATGGTCTCCTGTCAAACTCCTATGGACTTAGTTGAGCCGGCTTCAGATGGCTCTCCAGATGGTACTCATATGGACTTAGTTGAGTTGATCTGTTGAGAGTGACGTCCATGTGCCTTAGCACAGGTGGACGTGTCCCTAGTGGCAGAGCACGAGAGGATGTGTGAGATCCCTTGCTATATTGTCAGAGAGTGAGACTTTGGTAAAACCCTAATTTGTGTTATAAAAGGTACAAGTCGGCCCCACCATGTAAAGATAATTAATATTGTGTCAAAGATTAATTATATTTTCTAGTTGTACAGGTCGGCCCTATTGTGCCAAGTGACATGTCTATTGGTTGAGTTAAGTCTTGTATAAATAAGAGATAGATC
>SNQJ01S0208513.1:1511-16168 GCA_010110895.2 Picea sitchensis | reverse complement strand
ATAGGACGTCCCCATTATGGCGGAGACGATGTCTAACCACCGCCAACTGCTTCAATAACTGCTTCTTGGGATTGGAGATGGTTCGGCCAACTCACATCTTGGGCCGGAAAAGACTTCTCGAGCTGCCATCTGGAACAACTGACAGGCTTGAAGGACGGTCAAGGGATATGGTAGAAGCAATGGCGCTGAGGAGTACATGGAAGAAGTGGAAAAGGGCGAGAGTGATAACAGAGAGGGGTGCCAACATGCCATGTAGAAAGGCGTCCGAGATGGAACTACCCCTGGGCGGGAATTTGATGTGGAAAGAAGAGGATGCGTGGTTGGCGGACAGAAGGGGAGGCCACGCGGGCCAGAGAGGAGGAACGGATAAGTGACACATGGAGACAGGGGACAGCGGGTAGAGGGTGAGCGAAGTGACAGGAGAAGTCCCCACCATGGGTAAACATAGGGCAGCTGAGAAATGCGTGGCTGCACGAGCGCCGTTGATCCGGGCGCTGCGATCGTGGCCGTCGGAGAGATGCATCAACAATTCCGGACCCCCCCCCTTAGCTTAAAGGGAGAAAGGCGGGGGGGGGTCCGGAATGACCTTTTTCGCCGTTGATCCGGGCGCGCTCATCTGGGCCGTCGAAGAGATGCGCCCCCGATTCCAGACCCCCCCCCTTCGCTTAAAGGTTGGAAGGCAAGGGGGCTCCGGAATTTGCTGTGCGCCGTTGGTCCGGGCACGCTTGTCTAGACCGCCCAATACTGCTCGTTGTTTACCACGGGCACATTGTCGCCTAAAACCTTGGACAAGTGGGTTTTAACCCATTCATTTGATTTCCGACCCCCCTTGCAATAAATATCGCTAACAAAACCCTAATTTTCCAAACTGGGACTTACCACTAAAATGGCCCTGCAAGTCGATTCCTCCATTTTTTTCCACCTAGAAAGTACCAAGATAGATGAAAAATTATATGATGATCCAATCCAGATAAAAAACAATTATCATTGATAGGGGCTTCGACAAAATGCCCCTTATGAGGGTTTAAAATGATATTTCTAGCCCTAAATTGTTGAGGGTTGGCCAATCCTTCAAAGAAATTGGCCATGGAGAGCTTAATAGAGACCTTAAAACCTTTGTTATCCTACTTCAGGATATTATGACTCATGGAAAGAAGTTAACCTAAGAACTCTCCAAATTATTGAGTGACTAGGAATTTGGTTACATTGATGCTATTGGTAGATCAAGTGGGAACATAAGAAGTTGGAAAAGGTGCTCCTACACCCTTACTAACTCTTGGTATTTTCCTACGAGTCTACGGGTATCCATTTTCTCCCTGGATATGGGGAAAGAAATGCACGATTGTGCATCAAGTGGGTGTTGGAGTGCAATGGATGGGCAATCATTTTGCACAATCTAGGCATATTATTAATGATAAAGCTAAGAATTAATTAGTGTTTGCAAGTGGATATAATCCTACCCAATTTGGTCTATGTTGAGTTCTTTGTCCCCAAAAGATTCATCTTTTGCATTACCAATATACAAGATTTTACAATGAGAGATTCAATAGTTTATCATCTCTTAATGCACTATGCAAGGTGAAGGTAATAAAAGATTATTCTTAGACACAAGGTGATTGATGTTGATGATGTCAATGAAAATAACCATGGGGATTCTAGGGCATGGTAGGGCTTGTTGCAAGGTCTCCTCAATGTAATTGGTGTATTTGTTAGCATGGTCTTCATGTTTGTGGTGAAAAAAATATACCAAATGGGGTACCCAATCAACATACACCAACCATATAGTAAGTGGTTGTGCTAGTATGTTGAATTTATAGAAAGAACATTGCAAGGGCCCCTTCAAAGGCTAGAAAGGCAACTTCCTTCAAGTAACAAGGGCTATATTAGCGTTTAGAAGATATGATGTATCAAGAGAAGCATTGGCATTGCATGAAGAGGACTTTATTGATCGAGCTAGATAAACATGTTGACAAATAAAAGAGGTAAAACAATTTGAATCTGTTTTGAACTTGCAAAAATATAACACTCACCTATAATGCTATTTATGTGGAATCATGTTGGAATTACAAGGTGGGCAAGAAGAGACAAAAATTTTAGATACTCACACCCCAATTTCCATGCACTTTGTAGTATCCACATTGAATGCCACGTTAAACTAGGAGATTTGACTCTAATGAGAATTAAGGGGGGAGGAAGCCATGTAAGGTCTTACTGCTTGAACTCTCTTGTAAGGGAAAACTCCTAACCAAACGGGTGATCCTAGGAGAAACTAAAGGCAAGCCACCCACCATCACCTTAGTGGCCTTGCCTCTCACTTTAAGGCTAAGGAAAGACTTCCTAACCTAAGGGGGGATTCTCTAAAGGTCAAACTAAGTCAGATTGTTGAGTGTTGAAGGGCGATATAGGACTTGGTTTGTTAAAGACAATTTGACTTTACGCACTCTCAAAATAAAATATAAGGTTAAGGTTGTAAGGTTGGACAATCCTTCAAATAAATTGGTCATGGAGAGGTTAATAGAGAACTTAAAACCTTTTTTATCCTACTTCAGGAAATTATGACCCATGGAGAGAAATTAACCTAAGAACTCTTTGAATTATTGACTGACTAGTAATTTGGTTACATTGATGCTATTGGTAGATCAGGTGGGAACATAAGAAGTTGGAAAAGGTGCTCCTACACCCTTACTAACTCTTGGGATTTTCCTATGGGTCTACGGGTATCCATTTTCTCCCTGGATATGGGGAAAGAAATGCACGATTGTGCATCAAGTGGGTGTTGGAGTGCAATGTATGGGCGATCATTTTGCACAATCTAGGCATATTATTAATGATAAAGTTAAGAATTAATTAGTGTTTGCAAGTGGATATCATCCTACCCAATTTGGAATTCCATATTTTGGTCTGTGTTGAGTTCTTTGTCCCCAAAAGATTCATCTTTTGCATTACCAATATACAATATTTTACAATGAGAGATTCAATAGTTCATCATCTCTTAATGCACTACGCAAGGTGAAGGTAATAAAAGATTATTCTTAGACACAAGGTGATTGATGTTGATGATGTCAATGAAAATAACCATGGGGATTCCAGGGCACGGTAGGGCTTGTTGCAAGGTCTCCTCAATGTAATTGGTGTATTTGTTAGCATGGTCTTCATGCTTGTGGTGAAAAAAATATAACAAATGGGGTACCAAATCAACGTACACCAACCATATATTAAGTGGTTGTGCTAGTATGTTGAATTTATAGAGAGAACATTGCAAGGGCCCCTTCAAAGGCTAGAAAGGCAACTTCCTTCAAGTAACAAGGGCTATATTATCTTTTAGAAGATATGATGTATCAAGAGAAGCATTGGCATTGCATGAAGAGGAATTTATTGATAGAGCTAGATAAACATGTTGACAAACAAAAGAGGTAAAATAATTTGAATATGTTTTGAACTTGCAAAAATATAGCACCCACCTATAATGCTATTTATGTGGAATCATGTTGGAATTACAAGGTGGACAAGAAGAGACACAATTTTTAGATACGCACACCACAATTTATATGCACTCTGTAGGATCCACATTGAAGTCCACGTTCAACTAGGAGATTGGCCTCTAATGAGAATTCAGTGGGGAGGAAGCCATGTAAGGTCTTACTTCTTGAACTCTCTTCTAAGGGAAAATTCCTAACCAAATAGGAGATCCTAGGAGAAACTAAAGGCAAGCCACCCACCATCACCTTAGTGGCCTTGCCTCTCGCTTTAAGGCTAAGGAAAGACTTCCTAACCTAAGGGGGGATTCCCTAAAGGTCAAACTAAGTTAGATTGTTGAGTGTTGAAGGGAGATATACGACTTGGTTTGTCAAAGACAATTTGACTTTGCGCACTCTCAAAATAAAATATAAGGTTAAGGTTGTAAGTCAAATTTTCCAATTATGTTTAATTGTTTGTTCAAATTATGCTTGGAGAGAAAAAATGAAATCTTGCTTAATGGCCATAGAACCATAAGACATTGTAAAGTCTCAAGCTTGTATCCAATTTGCACAATGACCATAAACCATAGAATTTGAATCATTCATTTATCAAAATTCCATCCATAAGATAATGATGTTTATCTTATCAAATGTTGTGAGTTATACTATAATATCTAAAGCATACCCATTTCTTTAGAAACCATTCACTTGAAAAATAAAATTGATATGCCAAGACCAAATTAGAAATTATCCTCTTTTGTGTTTTTCATGTGCATTAGAAGGTGAATATGTAAGCTTACCCTTTTCTCTGATGCCCTAGCCTCCTCCCGCATGCCCTCCTCCCGTGCGCCTTCTCCTCCTTCTCCCCCTTCCACTCTGCATGCACCCAATTGTGCCCTAGCCTCCTCCTCCTATGCACATCTCCCTTCTTCTCCTCCTTCTCCCACTTCCACTCTGCGTGCACCCAACCGTGCCCTAGCCTCCTCCTGTGCGCGTCTCCCTTCTTCTCCTCCTTCTCCCGTCCTCCTCTCCATTCGCACACGCAGAGTAAGTGTTCCAAATCGCACGGGCCAAATCTATGGTGAGTGTTCCAAATATGGTGAGTGTTCTGGACTAGTGGTGAGTGTTCTAAATATGCGCGCGGGGTTGCGGTTAATGAAATGTGTTTTGTTTTGTTTGAATTTTGTTTTATTTTCGTTTTTTTTTTATGTTTTTTAATTTATTTTTTATTTTTGTTTTTATATTATATATATTATATATAATATATATATAATATATAATATGTAGTATATATAATGTAATATATGTATATATGTTATATAATATATATATATTTTTTTTTTTTTTTTTTTTTTTTTTTTTTTTTGTTATATTTTATTCAATTAATTTAGTTAGTTATCAATATATTATATATTATATATATGTAACATATTATATATAGACCTAGGTTTGTTAATATGATGAAAATGGACATCAAATTATGGTGCACCATGGTCAATAAGTTTGATAGTGGTAAATTATAGTCAATGGGCCTAAGTAATCAATGGATGCTTTTGGGTGAGCAAACTAGGTGTTAGTTAGTAAATGTAGTTAATATGGTGAACCATGGAATATATGGTCTATAGTCAATATGATCAGTAAAGGTTAATCATGTTCAATGATAGCCTATAGTGATCCTTATAGTGCCATTTATGTTGATGGTCTGGGTATGTAGTTGGGGTAAGGACCAAACTCAACTCATTGAGTTCCTTCAAATATGTATTTCTCTAGCTTGGTGGGAAGGGGTTTGGACCTACTAGTGTGGCCTTTGAAGTGGTCCCATCTTCATTATGTACAGAGAAATATGCAGATACCCTTAATATTTATTTGGATCCCAAATAGGTTGAATAAGAGGTTTAGCACCTTAAGATTGAGGCCAATCTATCACATTAATGCTCTTTGACCATCCTTCCAACAACCATGGATGTGGGTCAAGGAGTCTCAAGTCTCCTTTCTCATGAAACATGTATCCATTCATCCTATCGCCAAAGTTTATTTTGTGATTGAATTTGGATCTTTTAGAGATTAATTAGAAGTGGTGAAGAAGGGATTGTTCCCCCCTTGAAAATGCATGGTTCAATTTTTCATTTTCAAGGGACTTTCTTCTCTCACCGAGCATAGCAGAAGATCTTTTGAGTTTAGTAGCATTTATAGTTTACTGGAGGCCTTTCCAAGATGACATTGAGGGATGATATGAGCAAGAATAAATCCCTAGAACAAAATGCCTTGACATATTAGGATTCCAACAGATGATTTAGTGCAAGCTAAGGTGTCAAATACAACCAAAAGTAGGAATGTCTCACCATGGGAGGTTCAAAGAAAAAATTCCCTAAATCATGCCCTATATTGGAGCATCGTTTTGGTCAAAGGATATAATTTGACGATGAGAATTACACTTCAAGGGAGCATTGTGGTAGCTTGATCGTGAATATTCCTCTTGCAAAAGGGATGTTTGGTGCAAAAAGGGTTTTAAAAGAATGACAAAGTGAATTTATGGGGCATTACACATTATTTGAGACATATTCCACATGTTTGGAGGCATGTACACTTTGAGAGAATTCCTAGGTGTGAGATATTATTTAATCCCATATTCTACATATTTAGAGGCATGTTTCACCTTTGAGGTATTTGGGGTAAGGACGATGTGTTCAAGGCCTTTTTACATATTTGGAGGAATGATCTTTTCATGCAGAGATTCCATACATCATTGTTGGCCCTCAAATGAATAAGAAATACATGCTTTAAAAGGATACCATCAAATAGAAATATGACAAGTAGTAGTATGGACCCATTTTATTCATTCAAAATGCAAAAAGTAGTGTTACAGTTATGAGGATTCTAGTGCCTCCTAAGAAGATATATTATTTTATGAACTAGGGGTTTCATTTTGAAAGAACAAAACAAATGAAGAGTTTGAAAAAGGGGATGGTTGGACTTGTGGGAGATCCCCTCAAAGCTCAATTGAAGGTCCTGTGGGGAGGGGCCGAAGTTGAGACACTTTAATGTAAGGACCTTTCATATTTTTTTTTTTTTTTTGGGGGTGATTTGATGGTTGATACTAGTACAAATCTATTGGAAAACGACATTTTTCTCCATTAGGAGGATGTTAGGGTTGACATGAAATCCTCCCTTCATATTGATGTAATCATTGGGTGTATTGAATGATATTTTATTGTTGTAATGTCTTGGTTAGGGTTGTTTGCTTTATTTTGGCATTGCCTTAGCCGAGGTTTGAAGATTAAGCGTGGCACGTCATGTATCTCTTGATATTTGATGAAATTATTTGGTTGATTTTGTACTTGTTGTGAGAAGCATCTTTCGAGGGGCCCTCCTTTAATTTTCTTCTTATTTAATTATATCCACGTGGTTAGTTTAAGCATGTGGTTAGTAATATCCTTACTACACCTTCTTCCACATTGTTTGAACCCTTTTGATTATTAATCCCAACTCCATCACCCACTTGGTAGGCATTGGTCTTAGCAATCCACTGCATCTTGGTTATTTCTAAAGAGTATATCTTAAACATCCAGCAGATCCCCTTTCTCTATATGAGTGCTAGCTTAAAGTGAGAGGAATAGTTGTTATGGTGATATCAACCTTTTTAAGTGCCTCTAGGGTTACACTTGGTTTTGGGAATTTTAATATCTTTGAGTGTAGGTTTGGTAGGTAATAGGGATCATTGTTCATGGGAGGTGCAAGCCTTTTCACAAGCATGTGGACACTTGAATTCAACTTTTGCACCAAGTGTTGACGCTTAAAATTGAAACGATGAATACTTCATAGTGATTGCCAAACTGTATTATTTATTATAAAAGAAATAATAATAAACTATTGGAGTGGGACCCCCCTTGTAGACTAGTGGAGCTATGATGGATATGTTGCACTTATATATATTTGTTTACATTTATTTATGATGAGTACCAACACAATCTTAGGCCCATTGACAGGTCCCTTTGTTGCCGTGTCTAGTCCTAGTACAATTTCCTTGTAAAAATTTGTATAAGATATTTGGAGAATGATAATTTTGAGAATGCTATACCTATTTCTAGACACCATGGCAGGATCACCTCTCATTGATATTCACATTATTGAGTCCCTTTTAGTTTTTGGAGTTGTTATTTTTTTTCCATTACATACACCTTTAGCAAAGTGCCATGAAAAATCCACTTATACATTTTCCAAAATTCCAAGAATGCCTAACCTTATTTGTCTTTGTGTACAGGTACTAGCTTGGGGATTAGGAACTTGGAACTAGAACTTGGCTTTTGGGCTAATTTCTTTAAGTCAGGTCAACTTTTATGAGAAAACATCATTTTCATGAGCTTCTCTTGGTTTCAAGAATAGTTCATTCTCTCTTAAACAGGGGAAACCACATGAAGGTGAGGCCTCTAATTATCCCCGTCCGCCCCTCACATCACTCTCAATTTCTCCATACCCAAAATGAAATAATAAAGAACATGTAAGAAATACTATATTATACAAATAAAAAACATATAAGATCATCATGCAACACACATACTTGTATACATCATTCATCTTCTTCTTCATCAAGATTTAACACATCAATATCATCTTCATCATGAACTTTGTCCATTTCCCAATAGCCAATCTATCTAGATTCAACAACTATAATTAAAAGCGACACTAAGATTACATGAAAAAAACATAAAGGAGATCTATGGTACAAAATGACTCACCACATGTAGGAATATCATTGATCTTCTTCTTCATCCAACTCACCATATTTTGTATCATCATCTAGTATTTCAGAATCATCGTTGAATGTATTGGACATATCAACATCATCATGGAATCTTGTCATAATTTTTTATAATATCATAATCAAATATAGCATCATCAAGAACATTATCATCTACATCATATGGTTGATCAATTTCTTTGACTTCGTCATCTGACGATATATGGTCTACCTCCTCATGTTCCTCAGTATCACCTTCTAGTTCTTGAATATCATCTTCTTCTAGTACATTGCTCACTTTCTGGGGGCCTTCCTCTTGGATCATATCTAACAATAATAACTTTGGTTTCTTTGGGAACCTATGTAGATACCTTCTCACACATTGGCGTGGAAGAACATAACTTTCTCTAGACTGGTTCTTCACGTCATCCTTGTAACCATGGTAAAATAAAATTTGAATGTTGAATATGATTCTTTTTAGGATCACGTTCATTTAATAAGTAAATGATACCATTTGACTTCAAACAAAATTATCTTGAAAGGATTTGAAGTCACACTCATTATATCATCCAAATGTCCATAATATCTATTTTTGTTAGTCTTGGATGTTTGTCACTTCTATAAGAAACATTAGTGACTTGAAGCACTACAGTTATCCCTGAATCATTGTTTTTTCTTCGTGTCATCCACCCTTTTGGCGTGAAATTTTCAACCATTATACCACAAAGCTATGTGGTATAACTTCAAGCTGCAATATTCCGACAAGTACAAAAATAAATTAATAATTCACAAATGTATTTAAACTTAATAAAGATTAAAAAATGCATTATTTTGTATAATAACATAAAAGTGAGGGCAAAATTTTATGCACTACATTTATCTTTTAAACCATATGCTAAGTCAATATCCCTCTGCGTAAGATTGTGATCTTCATTACAATGAGATCTTTTAATTAATGTAGCCACCCCTTTCCCATGATAACCTACCATGATGTTGTTCACATTGTTCTATCCATAGCTTCATACAATCAAGATTGTTAGCAATGTATAAATGTAATGCATCCCACACTAGACCAACTACAACTGAAAAATATAAATTAGTAAGAATAATAAATAATAATAATTGATGGAGGTATAATATCTGAAGTGGAGGTCTTGGTCGGGAGTGGTAAAAATCAAATAATATAATACCTTTCACTTTCCTCATTTTACTATTCCGACCAAGACCTCCACTTCAGATATTTTGGCGTTATTGACACCCCAAATGTATATTAATTTACCTCCTAGTCGGAAGATAATCGCTAATATATACTAATGTTTGATATACCATATACCCTTCCACCATAGAACCCTCGGGGCGTGCTCTTTCTCTAACTAAATCCATCAATGACTTCAAGTGTCTCTCCGCCATCCACATTGACCATGTGTACAGGGTCCTACACAATTCAATCTCGACGGTGTGTGAGGTGAGTGTTCTGCATTGAAAAATGCTCAAGGTAGATACTTTTGCATTCCACACATTGAATGAGGAATTTCTCTCTTTCAATATTTTATATCTTCCTTATGGATTTCTTTAGATGACAACCACCCTACAAATGTTATGAGAACAAAGTATGTTTCAACAAAGACAATATTGTATACATGAATATTACAAAGTAAAACACATGTCATCAAAAACTTCTACAACATTTTTATTACATATAAATAATAAAATGTAATTCATTTGTCATTATTTACCTCATGTATTTTCAAAGATCATTGTATATAACTTGTTTTACGTTGTTGTCAAAGATGTTAGGCAAAGATAGAGGTAGCATATACTGTAACAAAACAATGGCACATTAATAAAATTCTGATTTCATATTAACAATATATTTACAAAATTTAAAATATTACATCGATTCTTACCAATACATAACAAATATAGGAAAATGAAGTACCTTGATGAAGGTGGCAATGCCAATCATGTGTTTTTAATCCACCAAATTCACCTTTTTTTGTTAATAAATTCTTGATGTTTAGTAAATCTGTTGGAAATCTAATTTTTCAAATGAGTTCTTTTACAACATTGCTTTCATCTTCTTTAAATAACCATGTGAGACTATTTCGACCGACTCTATTAGTCCTATTTAAATCAATATTTAGCAACTGCATGATTGGCTTCTTGAATGTCACTACAAAATTTTGAAATTTTTTTCTTTGTCAGCCTTCCATCTAAGATTCTCACAACATTTATTCGTTCCTCCCGATATGCATTGTGTTGAACAAACGAGTTATTTCTAGTTTCTCATAATAGAGGGCAACCCTATTGAATTGTTTGGGGAAACGTTTCATTTCTCGTGGAAGGAGATCAATGCCTTGACGACCAACTATATGTTAGATAAATGAAATTAACACAACAATTGTTAGATTATACGTAGTAGACATGAGAATTCAACACAGTTAAAAATGTAATATATTGCATATGATGATGAAGATTGACTTACATTGGCGATTTGATTTGTTATATTCCAACTTCCATGGATGTGTGGTGTCATTCTTAAGTGGTTTTATCATTCTCCTCTTTACCATTGAAAAGATGTTTGTCAGTATTTCGATACCTATGGTCCTTAGGGAGAAAGTGCCTATATTCATCAAGCACCTCCTTTCCTAAACTTCTCGAATGAGGATCTCATCCTAGGACCACAAGCCCGGACATGCAAATTTATCCTTTGTTTTGCCAAACCTAGAAGATACACATCAATGGCAGCATTAGTTATATAAAAAGAAATTATTTAAGAAACAAACATTATAATATCATCAACATCTAACTTATTTAAGTGCAGTAGTGGTGTTACAAACCACAAATATGTGTTAGTCCCGGTGCATCGTGGATTTTCCATGTAAGAATCCCATAGAATTGAAATCCTCTTTCACCTATTGGATTCTAGAAATGTCATACATAGTGATGTTGTTCCATAACTTTAACAGCTCATCGACAAGAGGCTCAATATATAAATTCATATCCTTCACTTGGTATACCTAAATGGTTTAAAAATACACATGATAATTGTACCTTGTATACATATATGAAATTGTGCAATGAACAAGACAAATGAAATGTTAAGAAACATTAAAAACAATATCGTTATAAAAATATACCAAGAACAATCATTGCCAACATTGTGTGTTCTCTCTCTTTATTGACATCCAAGGAGGAAGGTTATTGTTTTATAGCAAAAACAGGCCACACACCGAGTAGATAGACCTGAGCTCGCCAAATGGTTACACCATCAGCTGCCAATGAAATCCTAACATTACGGGTTCTTCTTTAAAATTGGCCATATTTCCTTTGATATTTTTATATAAAGAACCATCTGCAAGCATTCGAAGAAATCATCTTCGCTTCTATTCCATGCATGGTAATCCATAAGTGTGTGCTATGTTTCGACATCTAAATAGTTGTTGCAGGCGTGGGTGTAAGAATATAATGAGAATGAAGAACCTTGAGGCACCTTTTTTTGTTAAGTGATCAGTTCGATATTTACTTATTTGACATTGTGGGCAATTTGATTCAGATGCATATTGTCCATAATATATTATCTGATCATTGCAGGGCATGCATCAATAGCCTGATATTCCATTTCAATTTCTTTTAGAATGGAAGATAATAATTCTCGGTATGTGCATGGTAACTTATTTTGTGATGGTAAGAAATATTCACTATCAACCTACAACAACAACATACAAAAATGATCAAAATGAAAGGAAATTATTAATCATTATAAATATTGCATCCATAATTTAGACATCAATTGACACTGAAAATAAAATAACATATAAAAGTTGAAAATTGCTTAAAACTGTAAAATTATGTTTCTTACGTTAGGATCTGTGTCCTTACATGTGTTTGACAAACCATTTGATACCTTCAAGTTGACCAACAACATTACAGTAGAGAGCACACTTTTTTTTGTTCCTTCATATAGGGATTCAGTGGCATTTTGAAGGATAGGTTTATCAAAATAATATTCATCATCATTGTCCTCATCACTGTCATCATTATCATCCTGCAAGTTGTCCTCCATGTTGACATCATCATTGATTGGAGCATTATAAATCTTGGATCAATCTATTTGTCCATCATCATCAACTGTATTATTAACATCATCATTTTCCATAGGAATAACATGATCACCATTATCCACATGATTAAGTTCAACTTGCTCTTCAGTATTATCTCTATGAAACCGTCTCCTACTAGGCGACATCACATTATTAGGATGAATTTTCTTTAATAAAACAATGGAGTAATAAAATACAGTTAAGAAGTTATATAAAAATATTATTTTGAAATAAAATTAAAAAACAATTAATGTATAATAACCTTAAAGATCTATAATAACTAATTACTTACCATGGGACGATATTCATTTCCCCTTTCAACATGCCCATTGTCCTAAAATGTTTTCAACTATTTTTTAAGGTAATTCTTCTTCGGTAAAACCCCTGCATTCCACAACAGAAATAACATTTCCCATCACTATGAATCACCATGTGCCACTTTAACATAACAAGCTCTCTTTTCTCGTCTGGAGTTGACATTGTGTTGGCAGCTAATTCAATTTTCCATTGCTCTATAAGCTGCCTACACCTATGATTTCTGAACTTCAAATTACTGTCACATTTTACAAAGAGACGATATTTTCATTCCATGCGACATTTACCAGTGGTCTGTATTTAGTTTTTTCACGACTGTAAGTGTGAAAACTCCTCCGTCGTTATTTGGATTTTCATGATCTTCTCATTGATATCCTGAAAGGCACTCACCTTTGGTTTTGCATTATGTGGACATTTTTGGTTGCATAACTTAAACTGGTAAGGCATTAAGCATATAGATTTATATCATTTGGGACTTGCCTAGTCATCCGATTGCATAGAGGTCATGGTTTATTTTGTTTTTTACATGATGTGATCCTTATTATTATAAGCTCTTGGCTTATCAATTTATATCATTTGGGACTTGCCTAGTCATCCGATTGCATAGAGGTCATGGTTTATTTTGTTTTTACATGATGTGATCCTTATTATTATAAACTCTTGGCTTATCAAATGTTATGAAATCGATTGTCACAATGTTTTATAAACATTTGATTACACACTTATACGATGGCACATATTTAACCTTTGAGTTTGATTTCATATTGAACATTCATCGTTTGAAATAATACATTGGCGCATTGGTATGTTATCCACCGTTTGATTTTTGGGTTGGCCGATTAATATGGTTTGAACTATGTTTTGATTGATTGAACGGAGGTTGTACTTTGTCATTACTACTTTGCATGGCGGTGAATAATCCCACCACCCTCGCACACGCACATTAATGTTTCCCCTTTCATCGTTCATAGTTGTTAACCCAAGCGACTTTGCTCCTGTGTGTTGTTTTTTTCAACCCAAACCCTTACCATGCACCCGCACCTTGGCTCCAGTCATGAGGGCTGAACCGAATGGTAGCCAGGCTCTGTTGATGTTTGACAGTGCTCACAGCGACGTTGAGGAATTTGGATGGCTCCCGTTCATACAAAAGTTTGATGGTTTTAATCCCTGCGTGGCTCGGCAATTCGCATTAACCTTTGATGGTTGTCGAGCCAAGGTCGGGGATGTTCAATTGGAAATTAACAAGCAATTTCTGAGTTTAGCTACGGGTCTGCATGCCACTGGACAACGATGGTCCAAGAATTGAAAAGTGGAAGAGGTCCCGTGGACATTGCTCTTCCAGTCGCATAAGGTCAGCTCCTGTGACAAAGGTTTGCCCGCGAATATGCTAAAGCAACGTTGGCACGATTTGCTTATGATAATCAAACAATTTATCACCTGCGAGGGTCAGTATGGTTTTGTTTTCTTACACCACCTTCGTTTGCTTATGGTTTTCATGGACTATGAGCTTAATATGCCTTATTACTTGCATAGAAGCCTGTTTAAAATGTCTAACAGATATAAAAGGAACCAGGCTGACAACAGCCTTTTTCACTACGGGCTGGTTAAGATTATTGTTTTTTATCATTTGGGGTTAAACTGAGACTGTTGGAATGTTTTTCTTGCGTGCAATGGTTTTGAGGATTCGAATCCCTCACAGTTTGACAAACCTGTGGTGAGTGAGCGTAAGACTGTACCCTCGGTACCCTACAACATCCTATTACCTAAACCTTTACCCGACTCACCTATCGACCTACCCCACTCGGTGACTAAGGATGCCGAGACTGTTAAGCCTGTGGGCAAGAAACCTAAAGCCAAACCTGCTACAAATTCCAAAGGCAAAAATAATGTCTGTTTAATCTCTCATATGGCAAGGAACAAGCCTAAGCCCCCTGTCAATCCTGAACCTATCATGTTGAGCGAGGACTCTGATTCAGAGGTTGAACATTTTTTGGCAAGTGAGTATCCATATTCGGAAGGTCTGTGTGTTGAACCCTCGTTTGA